>CAJVPP010002594.1:0-14223 GCA_910592005.1 Funneliformis mosseae
CAAAATCGCTAATTAATATTAAAAAATAAATAAATAATAAATTAAAAAAATAAATAAATGAAAAAATTAAATTAAAGCAACTTACCGCTATAGTCACTAATCGCTAATTCCACAATTTTCAACTGATCCTGAAATATAGAAATTTAAAAATTAATAATTATAATTTATACAAATTGACACTTTCCCTTTCATTTTGCTCTACTACCTTACCATTCTACTGCCTCCCACTACCTCTTACTTATTTCACTGCCTCTACTGCCTTCCACTTATCCTACCACCTTCACTGCCCTCACTGCTCTCACTATTCCAATTTCCCCCACCATACTACTCACTTAATTAAACACAAACCCTAAAATAAATTAAAAGTATATTAATAAACAACAAAAAAATAAAAAATAAAAAAAATATATTTACTTACTACAGCTGAAGTTAGTAAACTTGCTTTCTTCAGTTTTAAAGAAAGAAGTTTACAATGGTATATTGGCAAAAAAGATTATCAATTTATTAATTGATAATCAATTCAAGATCTGAATTCAGATCTGAATCTGAATCTGAATTCAACAGATCAGATCTGAATCCAAATCCAAATCTGACAGATCAGATCTGAATTTGAATTTGAATCTGATAAATCAGATTCAAATCTGAATTTGAATCTGACAGATCAGATCCGATCTGAATCTGAATTTGAATTAGATCTGAATCTAATAGATCTGATCTGAATCTGATTTATCAGATTCAAATTGGATTCAGATCGATCTGAATCTGATCCATTAGATTCAGATTGGATTCAGATCGATCTGAATCTGTGTAGAACACTAGTAAGAAGACCTGTTTTATTATATTTTTTAATAATATAATGGATAGCTGACTTTGAATGGCCCATTTTTTCAACTATAATTCTCTCAGATTTACCAGCTTTATAAAGACTGATAATTATTCTACGTTCAATAATTGTAAGCTCTTTCTTTTTAGTCATATTAAAGAATGTGAAAAAAAAAACACAAAAATAAAGAAAAAAAAGATTGCGATAATCATTTTTGATAAAAAAACTAACATAAATATTTTTTTGTTACAATAAATCACGTGTAATCATAATAAATTTGCAGATCATAGGGGTGGTCTAATACTTTTGGGTAGAGAATGTATTAAGCTCTTAATTTAAGTCAAAAATTTCTTAGAACCTGATTTTCCTAGAAACCCCCCTATTTAGTTATTTTAATAAATACATTCTTATGACCACATTTCTTGATTAAATATATTTAATTCGCAATTTTTGATGTCAAATCACGTGATTTCATCATTAAAATCTATGATTTATTGGTCAATCAATTGTATTATTTCCTTAATAAATTTAGAATTTTGTGTAATCAGGACGGTCCTTCCTGTACTGGGAAATGAATCTTTTGATCACAGTGCAGAATAGTATATTATGAAAATGAAGTATAATGTCCATTTTATTTTTTATCTCTTACTAACTCCAGCGTTTATACTACAGATTTGGGCAAGATCAGAAATCTGGTATATAAGAATCTTGTAGTTAGCATATTAGCAATAGAAATAGAAATTTTCTGAAATGTAAGAAATCAATGAATTAGGAACTCGCATTAAATAACCTAGGATACTTCCTTGAAAATATGTCATATACTATACATATTTCACTTAATTTTTCTTAATTGCATAAGAATCACTGCTAATATATTATATTACATAAAACTTTGTCATATTGAGCTTCGAGTATTTAATTAAATTTGCATATATCTTTATTTACATTAATTAAAAGAATTGATTAAAAGAAAAGGTTAAATAAAGCAATACTATAAAATAAATGGTAAATAAATCAAATAATTTCTGTATTAATATTTATTTTTTCTTTTTGATTTTTTCTTTTTTCCTTTTAATAGTTTTAGTGACTCATCATTTATCACAAATTCAATTGCAGTTTTTTTACCCTCTTCATACCATTTATTAGCTTCATCTTCAGCCTCTTTTATTGGTATCAATTCATGTATTTTCTCTTTGATATAGTAAAGATTTTCCTGGTAAAAGAAATAATTAATTAAAGCCTCTTTCATATTATTACCTCCACATATCATCATTTTATCTGTATGAGACCACATGTAGATAACGTTATCAGGGTCTTTTAACCAGAAAATTAAATTATAATATGAAAGTACAGGGCAAATATTAGTAATATTATAAAGTTCAGCAAACTTATTAATTTCATTACACAAAATATCTTTGTTTGTCACTTCACGAAATGGATAGTTATTTTTTAATAAATTAAAGAGTTTGGGCAGATCTTCTTCCTCATATTGTATTGCATCATCATTTGATAATTAATGCATAATGGCATTGTTTCTTGTGAATCCATATAAATTGTTCGCGTCCTTATTAAAAGGTCTTGCTTCCACTGTGACAGGTAAAACCATGAGTTGATTTCTGCACAGTTGCTGTAACCCCAGGGTATCAATGTCACCAACAGATTCCCATTCGTATCCTGTGAAAGCATGTGTTGATTCCTTGAGTCAAATTCCTGTCGTAGCTTTAATATCTTTTTTTTGACATTCACAAATCCTATCAATGATATTTCAAACGAAATCTTCTTTACTCTCTGACGATGTCTCTAACGGTTTGACTCTAAAAGATTGTTAATGCTGTAAGACAATACGTAGGATTTTCCTCCAAGAGTATTATTCAAGTTGACAGTTGATTTAGATGTTTGAATAGGTATTTTATTTGTTTCTTGAGATTCATTAATTTTCTCAGAACTTGAATGTTTATCGAGTAAAAGATACACAGGCCATTCACCATTGTGCTTGCTAGAACTCTTGCACTATCTATTTTTACTTCTATCCATCATGGATCCCTGTTCTGTTTTTGTAAATATCACTGTTTCTTCCGTCCAATCCTTCTGGAGTATTTGTACAGAAATTTAGTCAATAGTTATATAAAAAAATAATATACTCTAGATATACCGATATGGCTTTAGAAAGGTTTTGTACAGAAACCTTGATGTTTCGTTCCTCTTTGACAAAATTTTTATGTAACTCCATAACTAGAAAATAAATAATTTTTGTTAATTTAGCTTTGTAATTTTATAGGAGCGCTCTTCTTTAAAGGGATGTAATAGTTATTATATATATTTACTATTGTATTGCACAAATATTCTATATGCAAGGCATCTTATTAAAGACATTTAATTATCGGATGAGGTAAAGTTCTTCATTTGATCTGAATTAGTAATAAATAATCATACAATTTTTAGTCATGGGGAGTAAGTAACTATTACATTACTCAGATTACCAGCGACTTCCTTGCAATTTTGTTCAGGATTTTTTACTTTCGGTGAGTTTTACTAAAGTCAATATTGTTAATTCGTGATTCGTTTAAGAATCAGAGAAAGATTTTTATCTGGGTCTTCTTGAGTAATAGGCATTTTGGCAATGAAACGTTTTTTCTTGAGTGGGAAGAATATCAAAAAATATGCTTAGAATCTGAAAAATCCTTTTACATATTTAGAATAAGATCTATCTAGGGATGTTAATGTTTCAACCAGTTCAGTTTCAGTCTAATTTTTATCAGTTTAAGGGTAAAATTGAACTAGATTAGTTTGAGACCAATTTGAAGTCTAGACCGAAATTTAGATCAGAGTTTATATATATAGTATATTGTAAAATCTTTGATGAAACTATAAAAAAATTGTGTGATACTTAACATTCTCAATACAAAAATTTTATTATAATACAAATAAACTAAAAAAAAAGTTGAATTATACAAAAAAATTTTTTTTTTTGTGATCTATTATTACTAAAATATTATTCCTAGCAAGCTTTTGACCTGAAATAATTTTGTTTTATTTATGCTTCCTCACAATTTTTATAAATTTTCTACTATCCTTTTTTTTGAAATCTAATGCTTCATACAAATAATTGTCCTTGCTGTTTTAGGATTTAACCTATTTTTAACTTTTGAGATAGTTAAGTCTAAAATTGAAAAGGTTCTTTCTGATGGAACCGATGTCGCTTGAATCGATAAATAATCCTTAGTCATTTGAGACAATATTGGATAATCTTTTTCATAAAATTTCCACCAAATTAAAGGATTAGCACCACTATCTACTGGAGAATTTAGATATCTATATAATTCATCACATGTCATTCTTTGATAATTATTTTGATTAAGTAAATTAAAAAAGTGCCTGAGATGATAACTTTTTTTTTTGAATTTGTTTGATTATTTAAGGGAGAATATATACTATATAATTCTTATAAATTATTAATAATTTTAGCTAAGTTATTATTATCAAACTAGCCAGTAAATTTTCATCCAATATGATACAGACAGTAATATAAGAAATTAAAGAAATATAGTAGAATAAATAAAAATGATTTATTTAGTGTAACTGATAATATGAGATTAATTATAATATTTATGTTTAGAAAAAAGTTGAGATACATATTTTTATTTGATATTTTTAGAGATTTACTAAAAAAGTTATTATATAATGTAACATAAGAATAATTATATAACTACAAGAATCAGTGAGAATTAGTATTCGCAATGTGGTTGAATCTTTAATATTTTGAAATGACTTCTTAAGTCAAATTTGACTCTTATTTTTACGCATATCTAAAAGACAATCAATCAACATTAAATTTTAATTTAATAAATAATAAGCCTAATTAAATGTTAATCTAAAAGTAATAAGCTACCTAAGTCAACTTATCAAATCATTTACTCTTTACTTTTTTGGTTAACATTTAAATAAAATCACAAGTCATCACAAAAAGTAAGAAAAATCTATATATATAACTCACATCTGAAAGGAGGAAGAATAGGATATCATCATTCTAAATCTAATATATATTTACAATCATAGCATATAGATTACCTAATCAATTAGAATTAGGATTAAAAGTACTTTATATTAAATTCATGATCAAAATTGTACAGATCGATTTGACCAAAAAAAGTATCTTAGCCAAGTATTTGTTGATTTAAAATGGAAATTTCATGAGGATTATTAATATTTTTTATTTAAAAAAATTATATCATGAGACTCATATTATTGTGTATAAAGATCTGAATAGGAAAAATATAGGGTTTGTTTTCTTCTTTACAATAATAATGTAATTTTGTAATGCAGATCTAATACTGAAAAAATTGTAGAAGTGTAATTTAAATGATCATCTCAATATTTTTTTTTAATTTGTTATAAATAGCTGATACTATTTTTTTTTGTGTATAATAACCTCTTCTTTGATATTAATTCAATTTTTTAAACTTTCCTTAAGAAAATTTTAAAGTAAACAAAAACCAATTGTATATCACTTTATGTAGGATTAATGATAATGATAATAATTGGTGTTGCTTCATACATAGGTTATAAAATTAATGATAATTCCTAAAAATAAATAATAAGTATAAAATAAGTAAATAAATAATTAATTAATTATAATAATAAAATAATAAATAATAAATACCTTAATATGATTCTATTCAGAAATTGTTGAAAATAAATTATCAAGATCTTTAAAATTTGTTATTATAAGCAAATCAGAAACATTTTACATTAAAGTTTGTTTAATAATTATCAAATATATAAAATTTTAACAAGTATCTATATCTAAAATTAGCTTTAAAAATATAATCTTTCTAATAGTACAAATTTCTAATAATTTATCTAATAATAGTGATAAATTTTTAATTTAACAACAAATTAATAAAGATTTTTTGATTTTATCTCTATATATTTCATTTTAGTTTTTATTATCAAATTGATAATGTGAGCAACATATCAAAAATGAATAAAAGACATATTATTAAATTTTTGATCTAATTCAGCTGTTAATTGATTATTATATATTATCAAATTGCTTCAATTATCTATTATCATAATAAGAATATTTTAATTAATATTAAATTATTCAAAAAGTTGTGAAAGTTTGCTTGTATTTAATTCAACTCTATAAGAACCATTTATAGGAATTATATCAAGCAAAAAATTCTCAATTATTATTAATATAATAAATTGTTATTCTAAGATAACAACAATCTTTTAGATTTAATATTCATATATCTATTGTGAAAAATATTTTTGAATTAATTTGTGAAATTTCACCTATTATATTATTTTTTTTTGTATTATAATTTTTTACAAATTTTTTTTTTAAAGTTTGTCTATATAGTAAAATAAATTAAAAATTTAACTCATTAATAAACAATTTAAATTCAGTATTTTTAATAATAGAGAAAGATTGTAAATCAGTTGCAATAAAATTAATTAATGAATTTATAATAGAGTTAGATTATGATAAAAAAAATAGGATTTTAAAGCATATTTAATTCAAAGTTATTTAATAATTTTCAGTTTTTTATAATAAAATAAATGTTTTTTAGTTAAACATTTTCAAAAGGTAATTATTAGATTATCAGATAAATAAATTTTAGTACATAATATACATTTATAAGTTATTATAAGTTCAGTTTCTTTTTCTTAGACTTTAAAAAAATTTCTATACATCTGACTTGTGAGTTATTATATTAAAATCTTTTTTAATTGCTAAAGAAGTTAAAGAAATATCTGAGAAATTGTCATCAATTTCATTTCAAATTATGTAATATAAATAATAATTTAAATAGAAATTATTCTCATTAAAATAATAAATGCATCTTACAATTTACATAATATAATATTTATATAGATTGATTGTCTAAATCATTATAAAAACTAGTTTAACTTAATTCAGTTTTAGTTTAATTTAATTCTCAAATTGAACTAAAATCAGTTCTATAAACAAATCAGAATCAAACTAATCTGATCACAGATTTTAATATATCTAGATCTATCTAAGCTAAAACCTATTTCAAATATATTTTTCTTTTTTGAAATCAAATAATAACTTTCTTCAATTTGTAAATAAATCATAAATTAATTTATTTCTGTTATTTCAGACTCTGCATGTTTTATACATAATTGATGAATATTTTATTTTTAATGTTAAAAATCAGATTAAAGTAAATATTATTACATAAAAGAAGACATGGATGATAATAATCTAAAGGATGATATTGATCTCTAGGAAATCATATATATTATCTATGTCATCTATAGCATATATTTCTTTTATACAATATATTTATTATATATTATTTATTTTATATATTTTATTTATTATATTTATTTCTTTTATATCTTTAATAACTTTATATTTTTCATTTTATATAAATAGAAAACAATTTCTTTTAGCTTAATAGTATATCTGACTCATAGTTTTATATAATAGTTTAGTTTAATCTCTCTAACATAATTGTATAGTACAAAGCACCAACTGAGGTAGTACTCTATTGTTATAATTATTAAATAAACTGTTAATTTACTGATATTCTTCTAAATCTAAATATTAAATTAAACTTTCTGTTTACTATAAATATTGCCTCACTTATCATTCATAAGCATCTTAAAGAACTGACTGTAATAATATTCATCAAATAATTAAAATTGTTTGTGAAAATATGAAATTGTATCACAAGTTTGATGTATTTATTAAAGGTATATATATTACATTGACATTAAATTATAGTAATTAATTTATTTATTTTTATTATTTATTTATTTATTTATTTATTTTAAATTCTAATTACACAAATTCCTTCTGTTATAATTATTCTATTATCTACAAAAGGGAATGACAAAGCAATTAAAAATATAACTTACTGTAAGACTTAATTAACATGATAATACAAGCAAATTTAAGATTAATAAGTATTACATCAGATAGAGCAGCTAATGAATATAATATGCAACTTAAATTAATGAAGGGTTATAATACAAATAATTTTTTACAATATAAAGATGAAATTTACAATATAAATTTTTCAGCATCAATTTATGAAAATAAATCAATTATTAGAGTATAAGATCCTAAATATGCTAAAAAAAATTGTAGAAATAATATATATAGTAAGGCTTGTCTATTAGTACTTAGAAATGATACTGTTAGATATGATCAGATTTTTCACTTGTTAAAGATAATAATTCAGTATTATATATAAGAGATATAATGTAGATAAACAAAACAATGATGCAGCATTCAGATTTTTTAGTTCAGCTCTTTTAAAACAATATCAAAAGAATGGTATTATTGAATCAAATAAATTAAAATTATTTGTATATTTATTCATTTTTGGTAGCTATTAAATTTTTAACTTAAATACCATAAAAGAATAACTAATAATATATATATATATTTTAATAATAGGTGAACTTTTTAATGCATATTTGAATCGTTTTATATCACATAAAATATACATTATAATAGTTATAAGAGCCTATTTTTTTTATTAATGTGAAAAGAATATTTAGAAAAAGCAGTAATTTTCATTCAAGTAAATGATACTCATTTTTTAGAAGTTGTATTTCATTACAAAGCTAAAAAATATTTATTAGTTTAGTGAAATCTATAGTTTTATTAATTATAACTTATAGCAATTTTTATTCAAATTTCCTTTTTTTCTATGAGAATACAATATTGAGATATTGAGCATGTATTTGGAATTGCGAGACAAATTATACAGACTTTTTATATTACGAATTTTATAAAATTATAAATTGCATAATATATAGAGATAAAATTTTAAGAGTTAAAAATTTGATTAATAATCAGAATAAAATATCAACCCAAGATATTTAAATTACAAAAATATTATTTTGTATTTATATATTTAAAATAACTTAAATTCTTTATTCTTAGGATATATTTTTGATATTAATATAAATATTTTGTCTAATAATGAAATTGAATATTAAGATATTAGCCAAATGATAATGAAATTGAAAATGCCATTAGAATAGTATATTTAAATGCATTATCTTTATGAATTATCTTGAAATTAGGCAGCAACAAAAAAAAATTATAATATTAAATATTAATATTATTTGTGACTCAGATTGTGAAATAAATGAAAATGATAAGTTATATTAGAAGAAATTTATAGCAATTTTGAAGGTACTGTTTCTGAAGTTATAAGGCTATCTGAATTAGATAAAACTTTAATAAAAATGTTGAATGATAATCAAAAAAATACTAAAATATTTAGTAATAATAATAGTGACAATAGCGATAATGATAATTGTAAAAACAACAATAATTTTATTAAATTAACAAAAATTCAGTATATTATATTAAAAAATAGCAAACTAACCATTATTGAATTATCAGAAAATAAACTAGAAGAATCAATTTTTAAAGAAAATAAAAATCTTGATATAAGAAGTTTTAACAATTAGATCATCATATGATGCATTTTCATATTTAGATTGTATTTGTGAAATTAGACATTTAAGTATTAATTTGAATCTAAATTCTGATAATTTAGTTGATTATAATTATATTAATTATTTGATTACTCAATTGTCTGGCAATAATAATAACTCAATTATCCATAACAAAAATAAGAGATGGTTAGAAAGAAAAAGAACAGAAAATATTGAGTTGAATCAAAGTAATTTAAAAGGTATTGTATATTGTATAAAATTTTATTTATTGTTTTATTATTATTTGGAAATTAATTTTTATTTTATTTTAGATATCAACTATGCTAATATTTTGCAAAATAATTCTTTAGAAGAAAGTAGATTTTTAATTACTTTTTTTGATGAGAAATTATGTATTAGAAAAATCTTAACTATATATAAAAATATCAGTAGAAAGCACAATTATATTTCAAGTAGTGTAAATAATATAGATATTTTATCTTATATTTTATTAATATTATTCATTGATATATATAGTGGATCTTTTTTACTAATGATTGCTATGCTAGTAAAAAATTATTTGTACACATAACTCTTAAAGAAGTGGTTTATTATTTTGAAAAAGATGATACAATTACTTTTTAAAGCAATTCTATGCTTATATTAATAAGCTAATCATTACAAATTTATGAAATTTTAAATAATTCTGATACTCGTAAACAACTTATTTTTATTTTTCATAGTCAGAATAATAGCAATTTAGATGAATTTTAAATAATAAAAATTTAAATGTTATATGTTATTAAAAGGGTAAATTTTTTAATAATGTAAAATATCCCTAATACTATGTAAGGGTAAAATTACTAGAAAAATTTGTGGATAAAGTTCATAGTAAAATTCTCTAAAATTTCCTAGAAGTTTATATATAAGTTTCTGAGATCCTTGCATTACCTACCCATCATAATAGCTACTGTAGTCCTTTGTCTCCTTATATAATTTTTAAAATAGTACTTTTTAACTATAAAATATTTTTAGACACAAATTTTAATATAGAAACTCCACCTCTTCCTAATATTTTAATCTTTTTTAATATATTTACCTTAGATATAGCAGATTAACTAGAGGACTTATTGATAGTATTCTCGCAATTAACTAATCTTTTATTTTATACTAATAGTTCTCTTTCTAATTTAGGAAACTCAGTATCTCATATGAAGGTTGCTTGATTACAAATTGATCCTTCAGAATCTCTTCGCTTTTTTTAAAACCTCACTATCTTTTCCACAACTATCTTCTTCTTTAGCAAAACTAGTAGCTGTCTTAGCTGCAATTTTTATTTCACCAGTCAATACTAATATTGTCATCTTTATTGATTTACAAGTTACCATTTCCTCCTACTCAAAAATGAACTATTTTCTTACTTACGCTTTATTTACAATTTTATGTTTAAAATCTTTATTATTCTATTTGATGTTTATTCTTTTGCTTCATCAAGGACAGAAATATTTTAATTACTTTTTACAAAGTTAAAGCACATATTGATAATCACTATAATAATAAAATTAATCGACTTACCAAAGAATTTAGTTTATTTACTATACTTCACTGTCAGCATTAGATTATGAGTATACTCTTAACTATGACAATAAGGTTATTCTAACACTACCAAAATAATTTATCAAAGATCTTCTCAAATCCATCAACTTTCACAACTTCTAACTACTTTCACATTTCACAAATACTCTTTTTTAGATGTAAACTGAATTAGCATTATTTTTGTTCTTAATGACAATGAAAGTGCCTCAGTTATATCATATAAATCTCATCTATCCGCAAAGTTACATCATATAAAGCCTCATCTATTCACAAAAATTTAAAGTTAAACTCTTATTAAAGCTTCTTCTGATATTTGAGATCCTCAAAAAACATTATCCTAATTTATATAATACTTTATAGTTTTGTTCTAAATACTTAATTGACTTAGAAACTTTTAATCATATTTGACTATGTCAGACTACCCTATATCAACTTAATGACATAATGTTAGATACTATTATATTCCTTTTTCAGTATCTGACTGAACTTAATCTTTAATTTGATATTTTAACCATAATATCCATAGATATTTAAAATCTTGATTAAGATTGTTTCACCTTCAACTTTGTAGACTTCATTAAAGAAATTATATCAAGTTCTCTCTATAGATAGTTATATCAATCATTGAATAACAAATTACTCATTCTTAGTTTACTCTCCTCTACTTATCACTTTACATATACCAAGATCAAATCCTTTTGAATAGATCACTATTCTACCCTAAAACAATTTGAAATAGATTACAATATATCTCTTATTGAATGAAAAATAACACAATATCTACTGGTTTTCTTGACTCTATTTCCTATATTTTTATTATCTCACTTTCTTTTCATAAATTCTTTTACTTTAATTCTAATTAATCAAATTTTTGGATCAATAATAACTAGGCTTCTAATACTAGATGATTAAGCCTATTTTGAATTAGTTTAGGATAGGTTAGTCTGAAATAATGCAAGGTTGATTTTAATTTAACTTTACTAAATAAAAATTTCTATACTCTCTCATTTGTAATTTGTTTTTCTTAATTTACTTTTAATAAAGATTGTGTAGAGCTATCGCATGTTAAAATAAAAAAAATTAAAATATTTTGATATTTAATGATTATAAAAAAATAAAATAAAATTTTAGATTTATTATATTAAGATATATCTAATGGTAATATTTCTAAACTATTAAAATCAATAATTATTAATATATATTAATTTTTTAATTTTTTAATTTTTAAAAATAATTTATAATTTAATAATTAGAAAAATATAAAAATAAATATATAACTCTTTCTAGTAATCAAACAATCAAAAATTTTATGTAAAAATATATATGTTCAAAGGTAACTATAGCTTAGTTTATAAACAAAAATAAAAACTCCCTTTACAAATTTCTTTTTCTCTTTATTTTCACCAAACTTTCTTATCTCAAAAAACAGTTTTGTTAATCTAAATGATAGTGTTTTTTGTTAAATAAATTTTTACTACTTCTCTTAGCTATTTTTTTCGTATTTTTTTATTTTTTCTTTTTGTTTACAAAAGTGGATATCAGAGGTATCCTAAATAATGATTAGATTAACAATAACTTTAGATTAACTAATTATACGTGATAACTTTTTCAATTACCTTCATAAATAAAATTACAAACTTTTTAGATCTCTAATATTATAGAACTTACTAATCTTAGCAAAATTTTTTAGTTTCTCATAACTGTATTATTTAGGCTTTATACAATATCTGCTAGCAGTTATAATCTAAACTGATAGACATTTTAGCATAGAAGTTTGAGAGTATATAAGAGCCTTTAATAGAATTTAGTGATATAAATGCTCTTATATTAGAAGATCACTATAATAAAAATTAATCAGGTAACTTAGTTAAAAACTTGTTAGAGTTGGATTTTTTATTAGTTTCTTTTTTTGATTTAATAATAATTCAAGTTATTTATTTTTGTATTGAATTTAAATTTAAGATAAAAATTATTATTAGGGAAAGAAAGAGACATAGTAATAATCTAGTTATTATACATTAAGGAGTCTCTACTAATAATTATTTTTTGAGTATAGCAGAATATTAAATTAGCCTAGAACTAGTAAGTTTTTTAGCTTATAAAAACAATTTAAGTAATTTAATTTATTTTTTTTACTTTTATACTTGATTTTCAGGATTTTTATGTTTTAATTTACTGAATTTAAATTTTTACAATAAATATAAGTATTACTACATCTTTTAAAAAAATAATTATAAAATATAAAATTTAGTTTATTGAATTCATTATATTAAGATCTATTAAATAGTAGTATTTTTACAATAGCAATCATAAGTATCTGACCACCTCTAATTCCGGTTATAAGTAAGTAAACTCAAATTTTTTTTTTATTTAAAAATACATAATCAACTAACTAAAATTAATATATTATGTAGTTACTATTTGACTCTATAAGTGCAGCTATATGTCTTTTCATGCTAACTACCAAATTTGCGACAAGTACAGGTGATAATCAGTTTCATTCTTTTATAAGTTTCCTTTTAACCCTTTAATTGATTGAATTTTTTTTTGTATATTAATTTTTATTAACCTCTAAATATTTTCTATAGGGTTTTAGTCTAAAAACATTGATGGTCAAGAAAGTATCTCAATGTCATTTTCTTCCTTTCATTTTTCGCAATTTTTGATTAATACTTTGAATTATTATCTTCTTGCAAGATCTAATCTATGTTATTTTTACCAAAAAGTTTAGAGGTGAAAGTTAGAAGACCCTGTTCATAAATAGTACACATAAATTCAGCATTAAGGTTCCTCTGAAAGCAAAATAGCTTACCAAATCTAGAAGCAGAAAAAATTTCTAAATATAAACTTTTGGTAAATGCTTAATAGAATGAAACACTTTTTTTCTACCAGGAAATTGCTTAACCTTTTTTTGATGTATATAATTAAAATGTACTTTTATCTGTAAAAACAACTCGATTCTAATCAAAATTCATTTTTTTACTCATTATAATCTTTTCTTTTGATAGTCTTCTTTAAGCAAAAGTTTAGAAATTTCATTATTAAACTTTCTTCTAGACTTACGAAGATATCACCTTACTGTTTTTATACTAAGTCTAACACCTCTCTCTTCTATTATTTCTTGTATTTGAATGGTTGTTATATTATGTTCTTTCTCTGTTATCTTTACAATCTTATCATCTTATTTCGCAGATATTATACAAGGCTGCCCTGGTCTTTCTGAAGTACTTAGGTCCTGATTTTCATGATATCTTTTAATCCAATAAATAGCTGTAAACTTACTACAACATACCTGTTGTGACAGGTAAAATTTTAGATAGATTTAATTGGTAGAATAGAAAGTCAATTTTATTGCCATGTAGATCTTCTAT
>CAJVPP010002595.1:0-14219 GCA_910592005.1 Funneliformis mosseae
AGACATTGACCCTTATTTCTGGTGATTTTATGAACTATGTCTATTAAAGAGGAAGGAATGAGAGAATGAACAATATTGATGTAACCATCTATTCTAGATGTGGGAGTGGCAAGGATGTCATTTAGAATATCTAGTAATTCTGGAAGGAACTCAGTAAGTTTGGATATATTTAATTCTGTGAGACGATAGATTAGCCCATCTTTGGTAGCTTGAATTTATCCTATATTTAATATTACTTAAAACAAGTTTATCATATCGAAGTTGCGTAACGTAGAACAAAAAAAATCAGTTCAACAGATCATCCGGGTCGAGTAAAACCATGACGCTGACCCGACGACTTTTATTAAATCAGGACACAATGATATCCCCGACTCTAATTAATTCTCGAGACGGGTCGAATGACCCGGGTCGATTAGATCGGCTCAGAGCACTACCCTCAGAAATTAAAGCGGGTTATTATTTCCCGAAGCAAGGTATTAGAATGATTTTCGGAAAATCCCATTTCTTACAAATGACTCAAATGACTGGTCATGTGTCATTTGGGTCATTTTCAACATTAAATGACCTGGTCTGTCTCCATATTCTTTCATTTATGAAGGTGCTTTATACATTACCGAAGAATTATTACTGCCATTCTATAGTTAAATTTTTGTAAAGATTGATGAAGGGAATCAAAATGTCAATTTATTTTATTATGCTCATCCATTTACCCGAAAATTTATAATGTCACGTTTGCGTTTCAGTGTGTACAACATCTGCGAGAAATTTATAATATAGAAACACCTTTTCTTTTAATCAACCCTTCACCTTTCAAAATGATTATAACCATCAAATATTTAACTCTCGAAATGGTGTATAACAAACATTTACCGGTGAATTTATAAATTTCAATCCTGTTGAAAAAAATTTTTTTTTTATTTAAGTGGACATGAATATGTAAATCAGCTAGAATATCGAGATTCAAAGCTGGTGGAGTTAGAATATCACTATGGAATGGTGCTATCACTGCTTTATCAAATAATAAGTTTCATGCATACAATGTGCGACAAAGGGGAAAAATATTAAACATAATCAGGATTAAGGATTAAAGACCACCTAAATTTCAATTTAAGGACGAAGCTGAAGTAATTATTGGTGGAAATAGGTTTGCTCCAAAATATTTATTAATTACAATTCCAAAGTATTTATTTAATACAACATATAATATGTCTATAAATAGTAAAAGAAAGCTGGAAATGAATTGGTAAATGAAGTAGGTGGGCCAAAAAAAGTCAGGACAATTGAAAATCGAAAAGGGTGAAACGAAGAGCATAATAAATAATTATCCCAACGTATTATGTATACACCAATGAATTTTTTATCAATTACTCCACCGGTTTATAATGTATATGTGACATGATATATTTATAATAATATAACAATTAAAAAAATACATGCTTATTTATTTCTTCAAATGTGTATTTTAGGGTAGATAAAAAACCGGTACGGTACGATTCGCCAGACCGGTACGAATTTTATAAAATCAGTCTATACCATCATCATACTGGATTGGTTATATAATTATTATAGGACCAGTACGGTACGGTACGATGTCAAATTTCAACAAAATTACTGATCTGCATAATCGTACCGTACTGGTCTGGCGAATCGGTTTTCTATCTACCCTGATCTGCATATCTACCGTACTGGTGTACCGTACCGGTTTTCCATATACTCAACATTTTTGATGTTCATATATATTCAATCTGGATTTTTTTTTCGCGTAGATTTAGAAATACTTGTCGTTTCTTAGCTTGTAATATAAATTAAATTAAACATGTATTAATTTGTATATTATAGTTGTGCACAGTATCCGTTTCGTAATTTACGTCATTTAACTTCTTAGATATTTAATCAGGAAAACGAAAATGTATATAGACATCAGTGTATACGTCATACAATGAGATAAGCCTGTTCTTCCATTACGAATTACTTAGGTTATTCAGAGTTTATATGATAATCACATGCGCTTACGCGCATGTGACTTACATATAACCCTTCATGTGTTCCATATATTAGATATTATTAACCATTATCTAATAATAAATTTGGTGAAATATTTAACAAACAAACTTACAATGTAATTCATTATAGTACATATTTACATGTTTATATGTTTATATGTAAACACATATTTTTAAGGAATCTTGAAAAATTGACTACTTATCGTGCAAGAGAAAATTGTAAAAATGGTGCAGTAACTTTATTTATTTTCAGCGACTTTATAAAAGAATTTTAAAATGCTTCTTTTGAAATGGTTCCAATAATTATTTATTATTCAGTTCTTAACTTAATCGTAATGAGCTACAAAAACCTTTATTTGATATAAATCAAGTTTGAAATTTTAATATTGCGAATTTAATTATTCTCATATATGTTCGGAATACGTAACTCCTTCATTGATATAAATATTTATAATATACGTAACCAATATGACCGTTGTGACCCAAACAATTTTCATTGATATCCATCCCTTTTCTTGTACGGATGCTTTATAAATTATAAAACTAATATAACATATACAGATCATACTCAAATTAGTAACTATTAGCAACAATAAATTAACAAAAAAAGGCTTAAATCGGATAAACTATTTTTTTTTTTTTAAAAAAAAATTTTCCACAAACTTTTAATATTATCAAAAAATAATAACGTCTATGGCAAAATCTTCTTTTACGTCAGCTTTTACATCAATTAAATATTTCTTTGTCAATTTTAAATTTGTTTTCGCAATATATCGTCTAATTTTAAGAATTAAATTTAAAATTGGCAGAATTCATTGTCTGATCTAATAAAATCATAAGTTCATTCTTTTTGAATTACAAAGAGCATTTATAGATAGGTATAAATTCTGTTCTGTAAAAGAGAGCCAGTTTAGGATTTGTAAATACGTTTGTTAAATTCAACGTTTCTAATATTCGAATATATTTAATTGTTTTTTGATTTTCTAAAATTCGTCCTTATTTGATTATTTTAATTTTAATCGGAGTAGATTGTAAATGTTTAAGAGTTTAATTTAATGGCGTTATTAGTTTACTAAACTGGTAAAGTTACTGCATATTAAAAATTTAAATGAACCTTATGACAAATTCTAAATGATAACGTGATGTAAAGCAACATCAAAAAGATTTTTGTATACCGTTTTGTAATCGTGGCATAATATAGATCAAAATAATAACAATAGGCTTATTTTTTTTTCAGCTGATAAAACTATGAAGCATATGGTACCCCTTTTTTCTTTTACCTTAAAAGTGTTCAATGTTGAAAATAAATAAACTATCAAAATTTATCATTTATTATTAATATATGTATTTTTTTTTTGAATGAAAAAAATGGCGTTTCGATTATTAAAAAAAAAAAAAAAAAAAAAAACTTTGTTTCTTTGATTGTGAATTTCGTATATTGTTTTGATTAAAAAAAAATGTGAACAAAATCACAATAACGCGTTACTAGCGTCATTTTACCAAAACACTTTGTTAACAGTTTGTTAATTTATTGTATAAATATGATTCTAAAAGTTTTTACGAGTAGAAATTATTCAGTCTTCATAATTCACGAAGAAGTTATTATCCCGTTTGCTAAACTTCTTTCAAGCAATATATTGATAATAATAAAATCATGTCTGATTATTTTTTTATTTATGATGTTTTTTTCATTTCTGAAGAATTATTACTACCATTAACGAATGAAGCTGCGGTTGAATTGTTGAAAATTATTGATGAAGGGAATCAAAATTTCAATTTATTTTATTATGTTCAACCATTTACCCCGAAAATTTGTAATGTCACGTTTGCGTTCCAGTGTGTACAACAACTGCGTGAATTTTATAAGATAGAATCACAATCCCTTTCTTTTAATCAACCTTTTACCTTTGAAAATGATCAAGCATTTGACTCTCGAAATGGTAAAAAATATTTATTGTCGGTGAATTTATTTATAAAGATCGACATCAACTATTTTCCTATTTACGAAAAAAGAATTTTTTTTTAGATAAATGTGAATGGAAGGAAGAATCCGTCAAAGTATTGCTCTTTTATTTAAGTGAACATAATGAAGATTTAAAGCAGCTAAAATTTCGAGGTTCTAAAGCTTGTAAAGTTAGAATGCCACTATGGGATGGTGCCGTCATTGCTTTATCAAATAAAGGTTACACTTATACTGCTATCCAATGTGCAACAAAATGGAAAAATATTAAGCAAAATTATAAAGTAAGAGTAAAGTTGATAAAGAAAGGGATTACCTTATTATTTTAATTAATATTTTTTTTTTTTTTTTGATTAGAAATCACTTAAATTTCAATTTAAGGACGAAGTCGAAGAGATTATTGGTGAAAATAGATTAAGGTTTGTTCCAAATTTTATTAGTTTCAAATTCCAATGGATTTATTTAATAAGTCATCTAATATGACTGTATATAGTAAACGAAAGCTGGAACATGAATTGGTAAATGAAGAAGATGGGCCAAAAAAAGCCAGAAAGTTGGAAAATCGAAAAGGGAACGAAGAGCATTATAAATAACTAGATTTATAATAATTCATTTGTTTATTATATTTATATCCATTATCTAACAATAAATTTTGTGATATGTTTATTATTAAAGAAGTTATCAAGCTCATTGCGAAATGATTCCAATTATTATTCAGTTCTCAGTTCTTAAATTTAATCGTAATGAGCAGAGAATAGCTCTAATATATATAAATCAAGATTAGATTTTAAAAATTTGAATGTTGGTTAATTCTTCTTTCCCATACATGGTTATCATTTCCGATTGAACCGGAGTAAATTAACGCTTCTCCTGTCATGTACCCAAAAACGGAATTATTTAAAATTAAGCCAATTTTCACTGGTGCCGTGGTACGCAACAACATCATACCACATCATTGGTAAACTCCCTTTTCTGCATTAGCCATAAAATAGGATAATAGTAGTTGATGGGAAATATGTTTCACAACCTAAATATTTGAGATACCTTCTTGAGTTTTATGATTTTTTTTGTTGCAAAATTCACTATAATTATGAATAAAGCTATAATAAATGTGATTATTTCATGTAGCATATAGTCACGAGAAAAAAAATTCAGTTATAAATATTACTAAAATTGGCAAGTTATAATAATTAAAAAGACTAACCGAAGACTTAAGGGGGCACTTGGCCTATTGAATGTGAGGAGTAATCTAATGCTAGTATTTTAATTATTTAAAGTTTACTTAGCCATATATTGGTATAGGACGACGCATTTGTATAGCGCAGCTAATTGGACTCGAATTAAACAATGATTAAGCTTAAAAAATTGATTTTTTTTGGTATTGTTTTATTGTTGTTGGTTAAAATATGCTATAACTCAACTTATCTAAGTATATGTAATAAAATACCGTATGGATTAATAGTTGTTACTATTGAATTAATGTATTATATTTATTCGTACGTTTTCTTTCATTATATTCCAGTTAATTATAAGCGTATCACCTATGCCGGTAAATAGCACTCTAAAACACAAATTCCCAATAAATCCGTGTTACAAGGTGAAATTAATTTGTGCACATGACTAAACCAATAAAAAAATGTTTGACCAAATATTTATTGTTTTACAACGATTATCTTACAATTTACTCTAAATTTTTTGTTCAATATAAAGCTTATATAATTAAAGGAATTTGAATAAACCAATGTAAAAGCGAGCCGACTAACTGAGGTAAAAAAACAAATTATTAGCGTTATACTTTTTAAATCAAATCGTTAATGTTTGATGCTGAATGTAAATAATAAACGGTTCGACCTAGAAGTGCAAAACTTTATCCAGAACAGTACAAACTCATTGACGCTATATTCGTATTACGAAACTTTCGGTTTCAAGCAAAATGATTTGGCGTTAAATACAAATCTCCTTGTTTTTTGAGGTATATTATTTATAACTATGTAAAGGTTATTCAGAAATATTTTGATTTGATTATACCACTAAAATTGCATATATGTTCGTACAATCATTCAATTTGGGTAAAGAACAAATTATTTGGGAAATAAAAATCCGGTTGTACACATATATGCAAAGGATTTGGATTTAACGCCAAATTCTTTATTGCTACTTCTTTATAACCATAAAAGGTTATAAACATGTATATAGTCATTAATTCAGCATATAAACTTGTTCTTTTGGTAGTGATTCCTCCAGTTTGTTAAAAAAAAAAAGGGTTTAAGTTTACGGATTGTGTATTGGATTCTTACAAAAATTATTAACATAATTAACTTGCGCTAGCTTGTGATTATATACTTCAATAAATTATAAATATGATCAAAAAATTTTCGTTGTGTAGAAGATTTAAATTGGAAATTGTTTCCATTTAAATTTTCGAAATTATGACCAAAATCTTTTTTGCGCTTTCAGATATAATGCAGACAAATCCCATTTACACTCAAACTTCAAAAAATTTACCATGCGTACAACCTAATTCACCCTACTTGCATGACATTTTCGTTGTGACCAAATATGATTTTATTTATGGAAATGCTCTAGTCATCTGTGAAGAAATAGTACCATTAACAGTTGAATCTGCAATCAATTTGTTAAGTAATTCCGATGATGAGAATAACATTGTCAACTCATTTTATTATATACATCCATTTACCATGAAGATTTATAAAGTAATGCTTGTGTTCCAGTGTGTAACACAAGTGAGCGGGTTTTCTAAAATAGATCAAGAACATATTAAATCGTGTTTAACTCAACTATTTAGCTCTAAAAATAGTGGTGAGAACTATTTTAAAGGTTAAGTTTTAGCAAAGACTTTATGAATCGATCCTGGTTGGTATTAACTATTTTACTAACTATAAATTTTACCCTTTTTAAAAAATAAAAAAATTCTTTTAGTTAAATGTAAATGGGAGGAAGAATCCATTAAAGTATTGCTTTTTTATTTGACTGAAAATAAAGAAGATGTACTGCTGCTAGAATGTCGAGGTTCGAAAGCTGGTAAAGTTAGAATGTCTCTATGGAATGGTGCCGTCACTGCATTATTAAATAAAGGTTACACTTATACCGCTGAACAATGTGCGACAAAGTGGAAAAATATTAAACAGAATCATGATGTAAGAGTAAAATTTGATAAAAGAAAGGAATTACACTTTTTTTTAATAATTTGTTTGTTTATTTTTATTTTTTTTTTATTTAGAAACCACTTAATTTTCAATATAGAAACAAAGTTGAAGTAATTCTAGGCAGGGATAGGTTGAGGCTTGTAATAATATTATAAGCAGCAATTTGGATATTAATGAGATTATGTCAAAAGATTTTAATGCATTTACTAATGAAATCCCCGTTATAGCAAACGAACGATGGCTAAACGCCACAAAATATCTAGGAATGGATACGCGGAACGTTTCTATGCTAGGTGTAAATAACATAATTTGAGCAAAATGACGTAATAGCATCCGTAAATTTTGCTTAAAATTTTAACAAAAAAAAAAGATTGTACCTAATGACGATTGTAAATAAAAATTTATAAACTAAAATCCCGTAGCTTCAAATTTTTTTTTTTCCAGTCACTTTATGTGAAAATAGTTGTGAATATAAAGGTCGTTTCATTCACAACCTGATATTTATTTTTAGCGACTAATTAATTGTTGACGATCGACATTGCATATAAATAACCTTAATTAATTTAAAGTTATTTATAATTTTTAATTATTGGTAAATAGTTTAACTTTATTCAAGTTTTTTTTTTTAAAAAAAAAAAACCATAAATATATTGTGTGGCGCAATTTCTGCACATCAAAATGACAGAACAAAAATTAAAAAAGGTTAAATACTACCGTCCAAGATGCATTTTTAATATGTAACATTAACTCGAATCAATCGGGTTACATAATAGTCAGGTTAGGTGAGTTCGGGTTAGACTTGCACCAGAGGATGACAGAATATGGTTGATTAATTTTCAAAATTTTGGCCTGATTTAGGATTTGCAATCATCGTAATGCTGGTTAAGTTTGGCCAGAATTTGCGAATTACAATATTGGCTGATCTTGCATAATTCCGACCAAATCACAGGAATTTCACAGAATTAACTTTTATCACACGCAAAATTTTGTGAAACACAGAAAATAATCGTTCCTGACTTACATATCCGGGATGGGTATCCGACCTGATCCATCCAGAGGAGCAAAAACATTTAATTGCAGCTTACTTAAACATCATGATGGTTAGGTATATGTTGAAATATGGGGCGGTCAATAGAACAAATTTTGAGTAATTTTAGTTATTAAGCTAGTTTATTCATATGATCATGATCAGCAGAGTGAACCAATAAAAAATTTTAACTAAAAAGCGGATTTTTTCTTTTACTACTGACTGCCTCCCATATGGTAACTAATAGAAAGCAGAGATAAATGAAAGTCACTCCAAAAGCAATAATTTAAATGTAGCAGAATTAGTCTTTCTATTTTATAAAATTTTCAGCAACTAAAATTTTTAATTATATCCTCTTTAATACTTTGAAAGAATTAAGTAGGAATAGTTTTAAGACAGTGACCAAATATAAAAATTAAATTACATAAATATTTAGAACTTAACTAGTTCAGCTTGATTTTATTATTTAAATTTTAAATTTTATGATAACATAATTTTATACTACTTTATAATACTGTATTATCATGTGATTTATAATTTAATTATATTTATTTTAAGATTAAATTAATTGGCTATTATCAGCTTTACCAGAAAAAAACTCATTTTGTAAGGAATTTTTACTTTGTTAAAATCAATTTATGAATTAATTAATGTTAAATTTAATAATAAATTTCTAAATTCTCGAATTAAATGATGTAAATCTTTATATTATGATTATTATTACAAAGTTTTTTTAAAAATTTTATTTTTAAAAATAGTTATTTATTAGAATTTTTAAATAAGTCAAAGCTCATTAGGATATGTAACTTCAATTTTTCAGTTTATATCATCTGACTGAGTCATTTTTTCAAATTTTAAACAAAAAAAGTTTATATATAAAAGTTTATAATATGACTATAAAATGTAATTTTATTGGTAGATTAAAACTTTATTATATTATTATAATATATAATTCCTTTCTTATAACTCATTAGTTTTAAGCTTTCTAAGCAATACATTATGCTGAAATTTTTCTTCAACTAATGTTTTTGATAGATTAAACTTTACTTTAAAATCTGCTTTCTACTAGTTAGGTGATAAATATAGAATCAATATATTTCTAAAAAATCTTTTATTTTTAGTTCTTTATCAATAAATTAACCTTTTTAATTTTTTAGAATTATAACTTATTTTTACATGTATAATCAGCATTTTAATAGAGTTAATAATTTTAAAATAAAATATAATTGTAGTATAATTAAGCCAGACAAAGAAAAATTTTTTAATTTTTAAATAAAATTTTAAAATTGATATATTCTATATTATATAAATAAATTTTATATTACACAAATAAAGATAAAACTATGTAAATTTTTCTTTCATCATTTTTTAAACAAAATTTAATATGCTGATTTTATTATATAAGATCATATGATAAAAATTTTACTATATATAAATTCTAAATTTTTGTAAATTAATATGATCAGATCACAGAATCTGAAAATTTACTTTGCATAGCCTTATTTTCTTAAAAATTAACCAATAAGATAGTATAATATTTATATATAAATTTTTTATTAATAAAAAATAATCATTAATAAATTTCAAGTCTCTAGATTGATTTTAAAATTTTAATGTTATTAAACTAAAAATTAAAGTTGTATAATCTTATAGTAAAATTTATTATAAAAATACTCATTATCATGAATATTTATTATTTGTTAATTTATTTTTCTAAAAATAAATTTTATTTGATATAGTGAATTTTTAATCAAATTTCATTATTGTGAATAAAATGACTAAAGAAAATTCACTATAACAAGCTTTAACTGCAAAGCTTTATAAAACATGAATTATTATTTTATTTAGTTTCTTTTATTTATGTATTTATAAAATTTTATTTGTAAGCAAAAAGATTTAATTGAATAAAAATGTAATAATTATGACAAAATATTTATTTAATAGTATTAATAAATTAGTATTACCTTAATATTAGTATTCTATACTTTTATAATATTAAATATTTTACATTAAACTAAATAAATTAATTAAAGCTACATAAAAAAGAAAATTAAACCCAAAAAAATATGATTTCACTTATAAATTGTCAATTAATATTTATTAATTAATCAATTAGAATTACAAAATATAGAATATTAATATTAAAGTAATACTAATTAATTATATTTATTAAAGAATATTTATATCAATATATTATATTTATTACCTAAGTGTTTTCTTTAAAATAATTTTAAAAAGTTTTACTTATAAGCATATTCAATTACTAACTAATATTACTTTAGTTAAATATTTAATTTTTTAATTTAAAAAGATCTAAATCATTATAAAAGTGATTATTTTAAATTTATCCTATTTTAATTTTATGAAAATCAACTTCATAAAAATAAGTTAATATAATTAATTAAATAATATATCATTGAATCTGATTTTAATACTTATATTTAAGTATAATATTTGAAATGATAATTTAGAATAAATTCATATTTAAGATAAGTGAATATTCTAAATGATTTTTGCATTTAGGATATCTTAAATATACATTTCAAATATTATTATATTTGAATACAATAGATATATATAAAACTATAAGTATTTGAGTAAAAATGAAATATCTATTTTGTATTTATTTATATATAAGATTAAACTAATAAGTTAAAAATTTATATTTTTAAACTTTTAAATTAATTAACTTAATATTTTTTTTTAAAAAAAATTTTTAGTAATTTTATAATAATAAATCTCAAAAAAAAAATGAAAAGATTAATAATCTTTATTTCATAGATATTTATGTATAATAAAGACAAAATATATAATTACTTATTAAAACTAAATCAAATATAACTTAAACTTAAACTATATTTGAAACTATTTTAATATTATTAAAATATTGAATAAATTATAATTAAGTGAAAAATACTATTCTTCATATTAGATTGATTAAAACAGGTATTTTTATAATTATATAAGCTAATTAAAATATTAAAATATTAAATAATCATAATATATATTAAATAAGATAAAATATTATAACATTATTAACTCTAATATGATAATAAATTTAACTTATTTTAATAGAGTTTTACTAATTATAAATTTATATATATTATAAATTATATGATTATAATATATATAATACTAGTTATAATTATTTTATTTTGAAATTAAAAAGTTAAAAAAATTTATTATATATAAAAAAATTAAAAATAAAAATACAATAATCTTTATTAATATTATTCTATTATTTATAAATAACTATTACATTTAATTCTTAATACAATTAATTATAATATAATATATTTTATAATATAATGAATTTTTAGTTTAATACAGATTTTATTATATTAAAAATCTAGTTATATTGAATTTTACTAATTAATACTGTATAATGTTTAATGAATAAAATTTTGTAAATATATATTAAAATGATACTTTTTATAAAAAATTTATTTATAAAGCTAATTAAATTAGGAAAAATTAGATTAATTCTAATTGGTAAAATTTTGTACTATGTATTCTTTTATATTTTCTTTTGTATTTATTTTATTTATTATTTACATTAATGCATATTTTAAAAAATATTGCTAAAACTCTAAATTTGAAAATATTAGATAGTATCTATTTCAAACCTATCAATAAAATCCAAATTCTATAGATTTCTAGCCTTATTTACATTTACTTATTTTTATATCTAATATTTAGATATAATTAACATTAATCAATAAATTAATTAATAAGTTATTAATATATATTAGTATATATGTTTATATATTTAATTATAATAAAATTCTTATAATTATCTTACAGTTTGATATTTCAGCTGAAGCTTAAACCTATAGCTATTATTGTTATAGTATAACTTATATTAGAGCTTAATTGTTATCAACTGAATTAGAAATGCTAATATTCTGATTATTTCTAAATAATATATTAATTATAATTACTTTTAAATTTTATTTTTTTTATTTATTATATAAAATATTCAAATGTTAATTATTTATTTTAATATTGAATTTCTTAAATTAAAGCACTATAAAAATTTAACTAATTAAAATTATTATATTATAGATTAATATAAAGCAAAATTTTAATTTTGATAAAAAATTTTTAAAGTCCTATTTTCTAACAAACCTTTCATATGATCTTTATTTTTCTTTCAAAATTCTTAAATATTTTTTTTGTTATCAGATTATTCAAAAAATATAAATATAATAATAAAATAATAAAAAATAACTTTTTTTATTTCAAAATCCCTTAATATCATTTTAAATATTTATTACTATTTTTAATAAAATAATAAAAAAAAATCAACTTCTAAAAAATAAAAATAAAAAAATAAATAAAAATTTCCTTATAATTACTCCAAAAAAAAAATTTTTTCAAAATCATTAAAAAAATATAAATAAAATAATAAAACAAAAATTCAACTTTTAAAATTATTTAAATATCATAAAATATAATAAATAAAATTATAAAAAATAGAAAATATACAAATTTTTTCTATCTAAAATCTCTAAAATTATATTATTATTATCATTTTTTTTTATTATTCTTTATTATAAGTTTTTTATTATTGTCAATTGCAAATAATACTCTTTTTTAATTTATATTTATTTTTTATTTTTTATTACATATTCTTCAGTAATAATATCTGCTTCAATTTTAATATCATAAATTATATTTAATTAGATTTATATGATTAGTTAAAATTAAAGTTGCTTATTTAAACTAATTTTAAATTTAACAAATGTCTATTTAAATTTTAGTTTTACTAATTTTTTATTAAAGTTTTGATATAATTTTACATTTTGATATTATTTTATCTTTCTATAATTTTACAGATTTTTTAATAATTTTTAATATAATTTATCTTTTATCATTTAAATGACTTGTAAAACTAGATTTTATCTAATTATTTTAGTTATAATTAAAATCAAAACTTTTAATAAATTATTGAATAAATTTAATAAATCATATTTTACTAATTGATTATTTTAATATAGCTATTTAATTCAAATTTTTCATTAATATTCATACATGATTTAAATAATTATTAATTTCTAATATTTTAACTAAATTTTATCGTTTGTAACCAATAAACTATATTAAAATTTTATTAATATTATTATTAATATTAATAAATATTAATGTATCTATTTTTTCTTTTTACTATCAATTATATTAATTAAAAAAAATCTTATTTTTTATTATTATTGTATCATTATATCAAAGAAATAACATAAACTCATTTATATTATTATCAAATTTTTCTATTTCTTCTATTTTTATTTATAATATATCTTTATAATTTTTTTATTTTAAGATTTTAATTGAAATTTAAAGATTTTGTAAATCATTTAAATGATAAAATTAAAATTTAGCAAAATAATATTAAAAATCTATAAAATTCAAAAATAAGTAAAACTATATCAAAATTTATTATTAAAGTTTATAAAATATAAAACTATATTAAAATCTTAGTAAATATAGTAAAATAAAGTTTAAATATTTATTCAAATTTAAAATAAGTTTAAATAAATAACTTTATTTATTACTAATACTTAAATTATAATATAATTTATATTTACATTATAATAAAGTTAATATTAAAGATGGTCCCCATAATTATTTTCAAATTTCAATTAAGTTGCAACTTAATTACACCATAAGAAAATTTAATTGTGTTACAAGTTGCAACTCAATTGCGCTATTTTTTTCAATTATGGTGATCATCTTTAGTTAATATTTTATATATAAAAATTTATATTAACTAAAATTATTTAATTGAAACTAAATTAAATCATATATTAAATAAATATAAAATTAATTTAAAAAGTTTTTGATATTAAACTTTTAATTAATTTTTAAAAATCTAAAATATATTTATTTAATAATTATAATTATTATTATAATAAAAAAAATATTTTTTTTTGATAAAATAAATATTTATTTAAATATTTTTGATAATTCAATAAATTATACTAATAATATTAATCCTATTATTTTTCAAATATTTATAAGAAAGATTTAAAATATTAGTAGAAAATTTAAAATTAAAATATTAA
>CAJVPP010002596.1:0-14214 GCA_910592005.1 Funneliformis mosseae
TGAGACTCAAAGAAAATACAGAGATATTTATATATGTTGAATAAATAATAAAATAAATTAAACTAAATATATCGAAGGAAATAAAGTTGCCATTTCGCTAGGCAATAAGTTGCTGTGTCAATAAAATTGCCAGATCTGCAGACAACTAAATAGACATCTATGATCTATGTGATTATCAAAAGCAATAAAATTGACATCTAAGAATTTACATAATTGATCGATAGCAATAAAATAAATAAAATGATCTTCATAGAAAATCTATATGGCAATAAAATTGACTTCCTATTCTACCATTTAAATCTATCTAAAATTTTACCTATCATAACATGATTTTTCAATGTGATAATATCAAAATTTTAGAAATTTCATTGGCCAATTACATATGACAATATCAAAATTTTGTATAACTTAGACAGTCTCTCTTAGAATTGTTTCACTGGTCAAAATCAAAAAAATCAGACATGTGAAAATTGATCTAAAATCAGCCTAAATTCAGCCTAAATTTGGCAAATTATCAAAAATCAGCTTAGCCGATTAGCATACATCAGAAATCAGCCAAAAATCAGCTAAAATTTGACCCATCTTATTTATAGCCAATTGGCATACTTATAGCTGATTGAAATATATCAAAATTTGACCTATCTTATTTATAACTAATTGACTTCCAATTGGAATGATAGGGTATTATCGTTCCTTAGGAATGATGTTATTATTGTATCTAAGGTATAATAGTTTTATCGTTTCTTAGGAATAATGGTATTATTATACCTAAGGTACAATAATTTTATCATTCTTAAGGAACGATGCATTTATCGTACCTTAAGTATGATGATTTATCATTCCTAAAATACGATAGTATTATCGTTCTTTAAGAATAATAGTTTTATTGTTCCTTAGGGATGATTGTTTTATCATTCCTTAGGGACGATTATTTTATCATTCCTTAGAGATGATTGTTTATCATTCCTTAGAGACGATGGTATTATCATATCTATGGAATGATGGTTTTATTATTCCTTAAATAAGATGCATTTATTGTTCCTAAGGAATGATGATTTTATTGTTCCTTAGAGACGATAGTATTATCGTACCTAAGAAATGATAGTTTTATCATACCCAAAAAACAATGATTTTATCATTCCTTAGGGATGATTGTTTTATCATTCCTAAGGAATGATGCATATATCGTACCTTAAGTATGACGATTTATTGTTTCTAAGGTACAATAGTATTATCGTTCCTTAGGAATGATAGTTTTATCATTCCTTAGGGATGATAGAGTATTATCGTTCCTTAGGGATGATGATATTATCATTTCTTAGGGTCAATGATATTAACGTTCCTTAGGATCAATGGTATTATCGTACTTAAGGAATGATAGTTTTATTGTTCCCTAGAGACGATAGTATTATCATACCTAAGGAATGATAGTTTTATCATACCCAAAGAATAATGATTTTATCGTTTCTTAGGGACGATAGTATTATCATATCTAAAAAACGATGATTTTATCATACCTAAAGAACAATGATTTTATCATTCCTTAAGGATGATTGTTTTATCGTTCTTTAGGGACAATGATATTATCGTACCTAAGAAACGATGATTTATCGTACCTAAGGAATGATGGTATTATTGTTCTTTAGGTAAGATACATTTATTATTCTAATGAACTAAACTTTTTTGAACGAAGAAAAAGCTGTATTTTAGTCAACTTTTCAAAAATAAACTGATTTTTTTTACTTTTTATAATAGAAACATGTCTCCAACCATCAAATCAGACGAAAATTAAGTTGAATTTTAGTCAATTTTTCTGATTTTTTTACTTTTTATAATAGAAACATACCTTCAACCATCAAAATCAGACGAAACTTAAGTTGAATTTTAGTCAATTTTTCTGATTTATTTATACTTTTTATAATAGAAACATGCCTTCAACTATCAAAATCGGACGAAACTTAAGTTGAGTTTTTCTGATTTTTTTACTTTTTATATTAGAAACACGCTTTCAACCATCAAATCAGACGAAAATTAAGTTGAATTTTTGGTATATTTCTGAATTTTTATTCTTTTTTTTCAAAAATAGCAATATTACTATAATGAATATTTAGGATGATTTAAGGGGATTTTAGAAGGAAAATGTATTATATTTTTATTATTTTACATGGTTTTTCCATTTTTTACTTATATTTTTTAGATAGGAAATTAATCAGTGGGTTTTGATAATATTTATGTTATATTTTGCAAATTATATTAGGTTTTATTATTAATAAAATTATAATATTTAATAAATTTAATAAATATAATATATTGATTTTATACTTATTTGACTGAATTGTTACTAAATTGAGGCCAATTTTAGGCTGATTTATGGTTATTTAAATTCTGAATTGATGCTGAATGATGCTGAATTAAGGTCAATTTTAATCTGATTTATATTATTTAAGTTTCAAATTAATGCCGAATGATGCTGAATTAAGGTCAATTTTAGGCTGAATAGCCATGTCGATCAGCATCTATCAGCGTCTAAATTGTTGCCAAATTGAGACCAGTTTTAGGCTGATTTATGGTTAAATTTAAGTTTTGAATGGCCATGTCCGATTGGGGTCAATTGGCGTCTATCAGCATCTGTTTGTGCTGATCAGAAAATATGGCAAATCAGTCATAAATAGTATCAAAATTGACCTAAAATCAGCTATCCGATTTTTAGTTGATTTGGATTATTTCAACTAGTGGCTGCTATAAGAGATTTTCATTTTTTTTAAAGGTTCATCTTATTTGTTATAGGTTGATTAAGTTGTTTTTTTAAGTTTACTTTTGGCATTATTGGCATTATGCAAAGAAAAAAAATGCGTAAAAAATAAAATATGTAAAAAAATATAAAATACAAAACATCATACATAATATAAATATTTATTCATTTTTTAATTTTATTTAAAAACTAGGTATAGAGAACTACAAAATTTTATATACATAAATCTAGTAAAATTTATTTAAGCAAAACTTCATTGTATCAAAAAAAAATTCGTTATAAAAAGAGTTATTTTATATATAAATTTTTCTGACTTTAATTTGTTAAACATAATATGAATTTTTAATTACTAAATTTAGTATAGTAAGAGTTTTTTATATTTAAAATTTGTCTGACACGAAAAATCTGTTATATTATAAAATTCATTATATCAACATTCGTTATAGAAAGAATTGATTGTATATTAAAATTTTAAATAATATAACAAAAACTTTAATAATTTAAACAAATATAGTATTTTTTATTTTAAACTACTTAAACTATTTAATAAAACTTTTAAAATTACATAAATAACTTACCATATTCTTCTAAAAATAAGCATTTTTTTTTGTTATAAAAAGCTTTTTTTTAAATAATTTAAAAGTAATATAAAACCAAAAATTGCTGAAAATTTTTTCAAAATTCGTAATAATTAAATTTTATATTTTATTTCTCAAAAAATATGTTGTAAATTATTAAACGTATACAAAACTCATATTCATTAAACAAATAAAAGAAGTGATTAATTATACAAAAAAATATGATTAAAATGAAGCTGGTAGATACTTTAACCTTAATATGATCATGATAAGACATTGAATTAATGCTAGTATTTGCTAAATAGTAAAAGTAAATAAAATAAAAAAGCATATTAGTTTTAGCTAAAATGTTTTTTTTAAAAGTAGAAAAATATTATATACGTAAATAATAGAATAAATAAAAATAAGGTTTTGCAGTTACTTATAGAATTATATAAAATAGGATAATTGAAACTAAAAAAACTGGAGCTATTGATTTTTTATAGTGATTTAATAGAAGAATTTAGAATGTCTCTATACTAGATTCTTAATTTTATAAAAAGGTATAAACCTGCACTTTATAAATGAATTAGAATATCCCAAAAACTTTCTAAAAAACTTGAGATTTATTAGAAAGATTTTATAATTTCATTACTAACCTAAGAATTAAAAAAGTTTTTTAACATAAATAAGATGCCAATATAATTCTACATAGCCAGTATTTATATAATTAACTAGAAAGGAGAGAAGATAGTTTATGTTTATATAACTGAATTGAGAAAATCAATTTATCATTGTAACGTGTAAAATTTTAGATAAATTTAATTGGTAGAATAGGAAGTCAACTTTATTGCTATATAGATCTTTTATAAAGATCATTTTGTCTATTTTATTGTCATCAATCAATTATGTAAATCTTTAGATATCAATTTTATTGCCTTTAATAATTACTAGTTACCTGCAGATCTGGTAATTTTATTGACATAGCAACTTTATTTCCTTCGATATATTTAGTTTAGTTTATTTTATTATTTATTTAATATGTATAAATATTTCTGTATTTTTTTTGAGTCTCAGTACTGACGAGATTTTAATCTTTTAGATACTGAACTTATATATTATATTAATAAAGGAGTATAATTAACCAAGTATAAAACGTATCTTTTACAAACTTATTGAAACTATTATAAATTATCTGTAATCCTTTGTATTCATGCAATCCCTATAATTATTGTTAGTAAACTTATTATATAATATTATATTGATTTATTGTATTGACTTAGAGTTTTTGAAACGTAATTTTTAAAATATCTTTGAGTTATCTTTGTGTTTATTTTATGTTTATATCACGTGTATTATATTAAGAATAATTCTTCGATATTATTATAAATCCTCACTCGTGATTTCTTGAGTAATTGTCTTAGTTTATTTATTCTTTTGAGATTTTATTTGAAATTATGAAACTATTATAACACTGGCATTCTTCTAATTATTATAATATTGTGAATTTTTTTGATTTTTGTTATAGTTTACATTTATATATATTCTACTTAATATTAATTCATTAATATTATAAAATTATAATTACACAATCATATATTTGAAGTAAAAAACTTAATTGTAAAGGAGTGCTTATTTAAAGATTCTATATAAAATGAAAAGGTACTTATTTTTAAGAAGTGCTTATTTTTAGAAGAATATAATAATAATTTTTTAAAATTATTCAATAAAATTTAAAATAACTAAAAGTATTTAGTAAATAATTAAAATTATTATAAAAAGTATATAGAATTTTTTAGTTAAAATACTATTTAAAATTAAATAGATATATGAAATTCTTTTTATTTTATATATATTTTTTATTAAAATATTTAACAGTTATTTTTTATCTTTAAAATATGATTATTTTAATTATTTTAGTAAAAAAATATTTTACAAAAAAATTTCTGAAAATTTTGATATATATATATATATATTTTTAATTTAGAAATATAATAATTAATTAGTTAAAAAATACTATTTTTTATTATTTTAATAAATAATATCTATAATAAAAGTAAAAATCTTTAAATATTTTTTCATAAATAAATTTATATCTTTTAAATTAGAAAGTATTAAATTTTTACTTGAAATTAATATTTATATTTAATATTTTATAAAAAATCATCTTTCTAAAATGTTATATATAAAATTAAAATAAAATAATATTTAAAAAATTTTTTATTTAACTTTACTTAATAAATTTATATTTTAGAATACATTTAAATATATAAAGAATTAATTATTTTAAATCTTATAAAAAATAATTTATAAATTAAACTTATATAATAATATTAAATCAATTTAGATACTTAAATTTTTTATGATTTTTAACTATATTATAATATAAAATTTTAATATTTATAATATTAATTTTAATATCTAAAAACTTAAATTTAATAAAATAAATACTAAATAATATATAATAAAAAATATGTTAATTAGTCTAAAAATTTGAAATAATATATTTTTATTACAATCAATTCTATAATGTATTCTTTTTAATATATTTTTTCTTTAAGCATATTTTTATTTATTTTAAGTATATAGAAATTATATAAAAATTTTTCTTTAAACATATATCTTCTTTAAAAATAATTTTATAAAAGTATATTTAGAGAAAATTAATAAATATTTTTAAGTGATTAATCTAAAAGATCTAATTTTATTTTACTATAATTTTAACTTTTTAAATTTTTAAATTATAATATTTTTTATTCTTTTTTTTACTATTATTATAATACTAAAAAAAATATTAAATATATTTTAAAATTTTAAAAAATACAAAGCTTTTATAGTTTTGAAATTTAAGTTTTAGAATATTTAAACATTTTTTAAATATACATACATATTTAATATTTTTGATAATATCTTTTTAAATAATCTTTTTTTATAAAACAAAAAAATTTTATTTTTATAATATTTTTTTTTTTTAATTAAATTTTTCTATGTATTTTATTTTATTTTTTGATTATTTTTTTTTAATATTATTTATTTAAAATTTTTAAATGAACAAATAAAACTTATTAATTTATTTTAATACAAATAAAAAAAAAAGATTATTATATTGCTTTATAAATATTATTAATCTATTACATTATTAAATTAATCTTTTTGTTAATCATTATTAAAATAAATAATAAATAATATTATTTTTTTTTATTAATAAGAATTATTATTTGTTAAAAATTGATAATGAATTAACATTTTAATATCTGTAACTTTTTTTCAATTCTTAAAGTTGATAATTTAATAAATAAATAGCTAATATTTATTGTTAATTCATTTAATACTTATTACTTTTAAATTCAAAATTGGCAATTTTGATAGGACCAGTCGGTCCTAAATCTTAAAATTTTAAATTTTAAGAAATTCTGGGATTCCAAGAGGGTTTATTACTCATTTTCATAGCTCATTAAAACATTATAATAGACGAGTTAATCTTTGTAATTTTCTTGGGACTTTTGGGACTGCTTAAGACCGCTTAACTTCTAATATTCACGAAATATGCCTGGAATGTTAATTTCTATATAAAAATATAACTCTAGTGCTATGGCGTATTGAAATTAACTTTACAAGGTCGTTCCTTTAATAGTCTAATTCTTAAGATCTGACTCAAGTACGAAATATTCGCTCATTCAAAATACTGGAATTTCATTTCCTTTATTCGTTTTTATAACCAAAATTAAATTTATTTTAACCGACAGATACAATTTATTTTTTGAAAGTTGTAAATTTTGAAATAAAATAAATAAATATTAAGAAAATAAAGTTCCTGGTAATCATTATAACTATTTATCAATCATTATTTCTTTGATTTTATTTTAATTGAAACAATAAATCATATAGTACTTATTTACACTATTAACGGACTTTACGTTTGAAAAAAGATCCATTGCATCACAAAATTCAAAATACCGTAATGGAACGTGATGTATTCAAAAAATTTAGCACTTTTCTTTTCACTACTAATATCCTGGGGTTGCAAAAAGTATGAAAGTAGTGTAATGATAAATAAAAATTAATGAATTTTACATGAAAAGTAAATGATAATAATATATATTGTTACCAATTTGGAAACTCGTACGACTTTATACACAAGTTTCAGAAATGTTGAGATTCAATCATTTTCAGAAATTTCCCGTCCGAAATCAATACGTGCGAACTTGAAAAATATATTACAAATTTAATTGGCGATTGTGGCTCCTACCTTGTAAAGTTTTAATCATGAATCAAAAATTTTTCGGAACGTATAAGAATCTTTGCCCTCTCAATCCTTTGCACTATATTCTAAACATCATATTTGGTTCTAAGTAAATGATGTTCCGCTGGTTTTGTAATATATAATTATAAAATTTTATGTAATTTTGGTTATATTTGGAGGTTTTTATTAAAATCGAGTTACGAACATAGTAAATCTTATGAACCGTAAAGTACTTGATCCTTTAAATTTTATAAGTCGTAATAATCAAAAATTAGATCATTATCTTAATTTTTGTGGTATGCACCTTTCCTAATACAGTAAGTTTTTGCTTATGACATTTTAAATTTTTTTTAAATAAAAAAACTATTAACAAAAATTATAATAAATTTTTTAATAAAATTATTTTATTGAAATTTAATATTATAAGATAATTAATTGTTTCACTACATTATTAAATCATTAATATCTAATTCATTAATAAAACTTTCATCGTTCAATCTATATATTTTAAGACAATGGAACAAGATTTATGTTTAGAAGCATTCTAGTTCGCAATTTTCACAAACTCTTTTCATTCCCTAATTTAAGGTAATTTTGTCATAGTCATAACTCAGAATTAATAATCGTATTGCCTCAGATTTTTCCTCATTTGTGAGCGATTCATCAGCGTAAATTGTTTGTTGTCTAAATTCATACTGCTTATCTACGTCTGTGTATATTTTAACGTCAGTTAATGCAAATACATTATCCAATACATCCTTAACTAATTCTCTACGAATGGTCGTCATAATGCAATGAAATAAAAATAATTATAATTAACGGAATTTAAATTCCGTGCTTATATTAATATAAAAAAACTAGCTTATTTAAACTTTCAACTTCACGACATAATTATCCAGAATTTTTATAGCTAGCACAAAAAGAGGTACCGTACCGTCGCACCAATTTTTGTCAAACAAATAAAATTAAATAGCTGTTGTGTTTGAAATTACTAAATTTAGTATCATTGATTGATTACAACAAAAAAAAATTACGTTCAAATAAAAATTTTTAATACTAATACTATTTATTTACTTTATTTAAAACAATGAAACAGGTTTTTCTACTAGATAATGCTTACCCATCAATTCTTTATAATGCAAGATGTATCTGGTCTGCAAACTCTCCTAATTTAAACCCGATTGAGATCTATAGCTATTCTTAAAGAACAAGTGAAAGGTAATTGATTAGATTAAAATAAAGAAATACTTTGTGCGGGTGATTTAATAGCATAATCGTAAGGAAATTGACATTAATCTCGATCAAACATTTTCTTTTTTTTAGCAGATAGCATTCGGATCAGGTATAAAAAAATTGTATGATAAATTATTAAATTTTTTTTAACTATTAATGGTATGAATTTTAAATGGTATTTTCATATCGATATGACGGGGATAAATTTTAATTTAGGGAATCGAATTTAAACTTTAATATGCACTGAATTCAAAGATTTTTTCTTTCATTACATTACATTATGGATAAAATATGATGAATACTCAATTATGAAGTATTTATATTATCATTATAGAAATATACAAGATTACCTCTGGGCCAATATGTTCGGCTGGCCAAATTATGCACATGCCTATTCTTCCTCTTGACATATTGCCCTATGGTAAATCTTCATTAAACTTAAATTGAGGAAGTAGACAGATAATTTCTTTTATTTTACAATAGCATTAGTATTCTTAACGGTTTAATATAATTTTAGATGTTAGATTGCCAGCGGCATTGATATTTGATTGAATAAATAATTTTAAAACCTAACCTTTATTCTTACCGTTTATTATTATAAACGTAAATAAACATTCTCTGTGAAAAAATTATAAAGAGTATAATATATTATCTAACTACAATATATAATTGCTTGTCACATTACAAAACAGAAAAAAATTATTCAGGTGATAAAAGCAGCATTATTTCTTCTAGGTATTGATTTTGATGGAAATACCCGACATCAATTACGTATCATATCAATAATTGATTTCATAATTACAATTTTGTTGTAAAGTAGATAGAATATTATTACCATGTTTAAGATTTTATAATGCAATGACAAATAATATTTGCTTTGCGTGTCTACATTAATTGTTTGCAACAAAGAAAGAATATTTACAAGGTATAAAATTTTATTCATTATTATTCAACCCAATATCCCATTCAAAATTAATAATTAATTAATCATAACTGTGCACCACTTAGGAAAATAGACAAAAGCAGTATTCAAATTAAATAAAAAATCATGACATTTTTTGCACTAATAAACTTATGAAAATTTTGACTGCAAATATTTACTGTAGATTTTGTTTTTAATTTACATCATTAAGTACAGTATCTCCGATTTGAAAACTAATGATGTCATACCCATTGAGAACTTTTTTTTAAAAATAGTACTTTATAGTGTTAAAAAAAGTATTAAGTATTTCAACTTGAATTCGAGCATAATTCAGTATGTCGAATAATATCATAATGTTAAAGTTCTTAGATAAAGTTCAACGGGTGGGCAACTGGCGTTAATCGCAAATTGTACTGCGCTTCGTGTGACATGAAAGTAATACAGATCATGTACCGCTTAATATATTTTATCTCCTTTTCATTATTCTTCATTGTTTATTTAGTTTTTATTATTTTTTTTTGTATCATTTAATATTATAGAAAGGCGTAGTTTTGTTTATTTAAGAATTTATGACCTTGATTCAACTTTGGATTAGACTTATAAATCTACCATTTACTAATTTACATAAGGTTTTGATAAACACGTGAATTATAATAAATGTTTGTATATCGTAATTTCTCTTAGGTAGAGCCTTCTAGATAATTATTTATTTGAGTTTATTTGGTTTTTTTTAGCTTGATTTTGAACAATTCCAGCCCTATCACCGGTAATTTTTGTCCATATTTTCGCATAGTAGGTTACTTTCACTAGTTTCAAAACAGTATTATTATTTGACTTTTTCAAAGAAGAATAAAGATAATTATTTCACGTGAAAAAATTTCGTCACATATTCTAAAATAAACATACTCTCTTTTTAATATACTTACAACCCTAAGCATAAATTAATCAAATACCTACTAGCAGTTAAGCTGCGGAACATTCCTTGCTGATAAAATTTTTATTTAGTTGGTTTGATTTGGATTTTCATAATCTAATATTTGTGTCGACTAATTTGGTAATTTGTTATAATCTTTAAGTGATTTAATTTTAAAATTTCTTATCAAATCTAATATATAATTTAGAATTTTTTTTTTTTTAGTTAAAAATTTCGATAATTAAACTATTGTTTAATATTATTTTATTAATAAATAATTATATATGCAGTTTGTAACCCACCACTACTTTGTCATTGCGCCTTGATTACTACGCCAAATCTAAAGAAAATTATTTTATCTGAAAGCTGAAGGCATATTTAATTAATATAAGGTAAGAAGAATTCGTTCTTCATTATTTCGATATAAGCTCATAATAAAGCAGTTACTAAATTACATCATCAGAAATTTCTCTCGATCATTATTAAGATTTTTTTATAAATAAGGATCAATTCGTGAATTCTGTAACTTTTTTTGAGAAATTCTTTGGACTGGCAGCTTATATGCTTTGAATCTTTGTCTTGCTGAAGCTGCTAATCTTTAAAAAATGATTTTAAGAATATTCAGCATTAATTATTTTTCTCAGAAGCAAAATAAACTTGTTTACTGCGATACAAAATTCGTTCCATGCAAATCATTATTCTATCTTTTTTTCATGGATGAATTGCCTTATCTTCTTATGTCCAGCGCTACACCGTTATTCTTAATAGATTAGAAGCTGTTCATCAGAAGCATCAAATTATCATTGAGATGCTTGCTGACACGTAAGCATTGACGTTGCTCTTGGAAGAGATTTATATATCCACAGGTTGTTAAATTTCATGTGAAACACTCAAAGTCTGTTAGGCATAATTTTTTTTTTTTTTTTTTAGCTAAATTCCTTGCCGTGATCTTTTTAGGGCGAGGCGGTTTCTTTATTTACGATCTTAATTTTCATAAAATAGTCCAATAATATTATTCGTTAATTTCTTGGTAATGGTATATAATGTAAATAACTTCTAATCTAAGGACCGAGGACCTCAAGGACTGGTTCCATTAACGAGTTTCGATTACGATGCCTGTCGAAACCTCTGGGTATTTCCCGGCAACCTTAGACGAAACCGTACAATCGGATGATCAATAAATTTAAAATTCCAGAAATTAATATCATTTGAAGTTAAAGTAGTTAATTTTACTACCAAATATGAAAATATTTATTATGAGAAATCAAGACTTTGACGGAAAAACATTTTGAAAAATTATTTAATTTACAAAAGTGTTTGATTTATTTAACGAAAACTATAAATATAAGATTTTTATCAATCTATTATAAGAGTTTACAGAAATACAATAGTCGCTTTGTTCTATAAGTCCTCGATATCTATTTCCTATAGTTAGTATCATATTTTAGTTTTAGCTCTCCATAGCACATATATTCAACAAATTTATCTATCCATCTCTAACTCCAGAACAAGTAAGTCGTAATTATACATAGAAAAATCGGTACTTTTGATCTTCTTGCAAAGTTGACTAAGCTTTATTAGCTCGGTTAGTACAAAACCTCGTTTAGATTGTTGAGAGTGAGAATAGGTTTTAAAAGATTTAAAAGAATAATACTCGAGAATTTCAATATAACGATCTTTATCAAAAATTTTCTTAAATGGTTTAATCTTCTGATGAAAGTCTGACGGATTCATAGCTTTAAAGTTGATATGAGAAATAAAAGGTTGTATTAAATTCCCAAATGTGGAAATATTATCGGCGGACCAGGTAGTAGCGTCAGATGGTAGTAATCCATTGGATTGAGCAACACTCCATTCAATGAGTTTGTCCCAAACTTCAATGGTTTCTAAAGAATGTGTATCCTTAATAAGTAGGTCAAGTAGAATGTCATGTTTAATGGTTGTAAAATCATCCGCTTTAAAAATCAATGAAGGATCTTGTTGAAAAGTGTTTTCGTAAAATTGTGTTAATTTTTTAAAATGATTGTGTTGAAATACAACATTTTGAACGAGAACAAAATTTTGTATCAATGATATTTTATCTTGTAGTAGATGATCTTCGACGTAATCGCATAATTCGGTTAAACATAATTCATAAGCACCGATTAAGATCGTAATATTTGTTCTAGTATCTTTAGATGCAAGGTCAATTAAACCGCAATATATGTACCTGTTTATAAAATTGAAGTCGTTAGTTCATAGAATGTTAAATAAAGTATGTTAAAGCTTCTTACTTGATGAGTATTTCATAAATTTTAACGGAAATACCAGGGCATTGAAGTTTAATAATGTTATTCTTGGTTTTGATACGATTACCGGTTAATAAGGTACGAAAATATTTTGAACGAAGTTTTAAGATGCAAGAATGTAGGTATAACATTTTGGGATTTGATTCCTCTCCGACCAATATTTCAACATCTGAAAATTCTCCAGTTTCAAGTAAATCATTATATTCCTTGGAAATTATTTTTAACAAATCGTTAGACATTTTCAAATTTTAAAAAATTTTGGTAAAGGATCGATCGAATATGCAATAATTTATTATGATGTCTTTGACCATTCATCGCTAATTTCGGAAGAAGTTGACTTAATAATTTAATATCTGAACAATTGCTTATCATATGATTATTGATGTTTTCAGAAATGAATGAACAAATTTTAAATTTAAAGGTTACACGAAATTTTGAACACGAATTTTGGTTTACTCACATTTAGTAATGATGAGCTTTTGGAATTTTCTTTTTTAAAAAAAAAGTTAAAGGAATTATATTCTTGCCAAACAACTTTGGCGAAACAAGGTATAATTCATGAATAAAATTTAGCAAATAATAGGAGGATAATATTTCATTATGAAATAAATGTTAGTAAATTTAATCGACTAGGTAAAAAGAATACGCAATAGACGACTAATACTATTTAAGTCTAATTACTTTAATTTTACACGATTTATAATTATCTTATAAACTTTGAGTAATATAGTATGTTTGTGTCGATTTATATTAAAATTCTTGCAATTGTTTTGTATTTTTGCATATTTAAAGCACGTGATGCGATTAACTTGTTTATTTGGTAATTGTTTGCTAAATTATAATTTATGAAATAGATAATAGTTTATGGAAAATTATTATTTAATCGTACTCGTTGTATTTCGTATTCCATTTATAAAATTTATTTGCAATGATATTACAAATCGGCTATGCTTTTTTAGTGCTATATATTACATGCAAAATAAAAGCCCGAATTGTGAATATGATTAAATTTTTTGGTCACGTGCCTTCTCTTCGTCCAACACAAAAAAAAATACGATGAAAGATTGATAATTTTTCATTGAGATGGAAGAACGTCATTTACCCCTCGTTCGATACTGAGAAGGTCAGTGACGTTTCAATTCTTTGCATACTTGATTCTGCAAATATCATGCTTTGAAAAAGAAAATTGAGTTTGTAAAAACGTTAAAATTTTTTATTAAGAAAAAAAATAGTTTATGATGAAATCAGTCGTGTCATTAATTAGATTATAAAAATGATCGAAACGGTGGTTCATTCATTATGACTA
>CAJVPP010002597.1:0-14211 GCA_910592005.1 Funneliformis mosseae
TCAAAACAATAATAAAATGTAGCCAATAGATTTACAGGAACATGCACTTTATAATTATATAAAAATTTATTTAAAAATATAATATAATTAAGCTACAATTCGCAAAAAGCCGTGCCCGGATACTTTCTTCAGGGGAGTGTATATCAATCAGCTATAAGTATGCCAATCGGCTATAAATAAGATGGGTCAAATTTTAGCTAATTTTTGACCGATTTCTGATGTATGCCAATTGGCTAGGCTGATTTTTGATAATTTGCTGAATTTAGGCCGAATTTAGGCTGATTTTAGGTTAATTTTCACATGTCTGATTTTTTTGATTTCGACCAGTGAATACATATTGCATCTCCAACTTTAGGATACAAAATCAGCATATACATACCAGTAACAAATAGGCAATAGTTGTTTTAGTTGCAAGGTATGTACTTCTGGTAAATAAATAAGCCAGCCATAATAATATCTATTACATCTTTAAGAAGCATAATACCTTAGCCAGATCTTTGAATATAATAACTTAGCATCCAAGCTAGTATACAAATGATTTAAAATTAGCGAAATAATAGAATCTCTTTAGCTTCTCACCAGTTCTCTAATAGTTTTATGATAGTTTTATAATACTACCATGATATTATTAAGTCACTATCATAACGCTGAGTTAGATCCTTAAATTACATACCTAAAAGATCAGCTAAAATTAATCACAGATCTATTGCGCCACTCAACATGATATTTTTTTACATTATTTTAGCATCTAGAAAGGCAACTAAATAGGCACGAATTCTTAATAAAGAACTAGTATCTAAACTAGCATAGAGGGCTGACACCCTTATTGTAGAACTAGGTATTCAAAAAAGACTGAAAAGTCAGAACTAACAATATAGATTTTATTATGTAAACAGATTAAGAATAAGAAGAAAGTAGTCACTATTAGATCATGATATCACCATTAAATTAAAATACTACTAATTACCATTAAACTATGAAGTTATCATTATATTATATAAGAAACATTTGAAATAATGCTATAAATGTAAAGAAGCTATCCATAAGTAGGTTATGAAGTTGCTATCAAATTATGAATAATAGGTTATGAAATTACCACCAGATTATGAAATTAGATCATGACATCACTGCTATATTATGAAGTTATTTTTATATTATAAGTTGCTAACAGATTATGAAGTTACCATTATATTATAAATTACTAGTAAATTATGAAGTTACCATTATATTATGAAGTTGCCTTCATAACTTAAGCCAATCGCATGTAACTTCATAATATAATTATATTATGAAGTTACATATAACTAAAATTACTTTATAAAATCCTGCTAACCAAAATTGAGATTTTTAATTCATATTATTATATGATATATGAACTTTATTTAGTTGAATTTTTATAGTCAATTATCTTATTAACAAAGTAAGTAATTAGGTTGTCAAAATCTTTTATTTATTTATAATATTAGTTAAAAAATCTAATATTAGAATTAGGAAATGATTAATATTATTTAAAAATTAAAAAGTGAGAATAGTTTTAGATCCTTATAAAATTTTTAACTTTACCATTATTAATAGTTTGAATGTATGATTAATGAAAAGTCTGAGGTATTTAATAACAAATACTTTTTTTTAAAAATAAATAATAAATATAAAAAATAATTTGTTTAATTTCTTTTAAATATTGAATTTCTAAAAAATTAGTGTAATAATATCTTGTAGAGTGATTTTAATAGCAAAATCTCAAGTATTACAAAAATAGTCTTGTAAAATAATTTAATAATAAAATTTATAAAATAATAATTTAATAGTAAAATATTAAATAATAAATTTTAGTATCTGTCTTATTAATTAATTTGACTCAATATTTAAAAATAGAATAATTTACTATTAGTTGAAAATGTTTACTGTGATATAGCATTTTTTAATCATCATTTACTCAAAATCAATTTCTTATCTCATAAGGTGATTTTAATAGCTTAGCTTTCATATAATCAAATTAATTTATAAAGTTAAAAAAGTATGATTCATTTAGTAAAATTATAAAAAAAATTATTTTTACATGAATATTAAAATTAATCTTAATAAAAAATTAGATATACAGTCAACTTTTGATATATCAAACTCTTGATATAATGAATTTTTTGAATAAATATAATAAAAATACTCTTGTTATAGTGAATTGGCCAATTAAATCTCATAAAATCTTCACTATAGCCTTATAGTAAAGTTGAGATCTAGAACATAGAGTTTGTTATAACAAGAGTTGACTGTAAATAGTATCAAGCTTGCTTAACAACTTTTATTTAGAGATGAAAAGCAATTGACTTTGACCAAAATATTCAAATTATTCTGTAAAATTAAAAAAGTGTTGCAGTATTAATAAAGTTATAAAAAGACATATTATTACATGAATATTAAAATCAATTTTTAAAAAAAATTAGATGTAAATAGTATTGTATCTGCTAAATAATTTTTACTTAGAGAAAAAGATTTTGATCAAATTGCTCAAATTTCATTATGAATTCTTTATATTAATGTTTATAAAAAAAAAAAAATATTAAATATATGGGACCTTTGCAATAGAAAGAGGGGAAACTGCCGGAAAAAATCAATTTTACTTTTATATGCCAAATATGATTTTTAAGTCAAAATATGTTCAGATTTAGCATTAACTCAATTTTTATTTTTTTCAGCTGTTTCCCCCTTTTCTATTGCAAAGGTCCCATATAGTTCAATATAAAAGATTGATATCTTAGATAATTATTAATAAAATTTTTCAAAGAAAATTTTTTTCTAATTTAATATTAAAAATAAATTTTTTAGATTTTGAAAAATATTTTAATATAAAATTTTATTTATTAGATTCAATTAAATCTTCAAAATAAAATATAACGATAATATCTATTTTTATTAACAATATTATATTATTATCTAATTCTTTATATTTTTTTGCAGTTTTAAATATTTTTCTTTATAATCCAATAATAACTTTAGAATATATTTTTCAGATATGTTTTATTTCTATTATTAAAAAGATTTTATGTAGATCTGATTTTGTTACTTTATTCTTTACAACTGCCTAAACACCTTTAATTAGTTGGAGTTTATAATGATAAAGAGATGTATACAAAGTTTTATTCTATATTGTTTAGCTATTTTACATATACAAATAAAATATTTTCTTATTTTATTTTACAAGTTCAAAAAGTTCTACTTTATATGTATTAGCAAAATAATAATTTCTTTACTAGATAATTAATTAATAATTTTAGAATTTTTAAAGCAATTGTAGGTATATTTTTAATTTATTATTTATAATAATAAGTTCTATCTATATAAATATCAGCTTTGCTATATTTTTCTTTAATTACAATATATAGTTTGATAAATAATAACTAAGATTGCTAGATGAAACCTAAAGATTTTGCAAGTCATCTAAATAAATAAAGATAAAATTTAGCAAAATTATATTAAAATCTTATTAAAAATCTGCGAAATTCTGTAAAAATAAAATTACAGAGAGTGAACAAAAGTATCTACACACTTTTTTATTCAATATAAAACTTAAAATATTTTTGCAATAACAATAAAAAACCAATTAATTTTTTATTTAAAGCTGATTAATTTCTACATTTTGTACTAAGTAACTAGTACTTAGTTAGGCTACAATTTGCCATAATCACTACTTGAATTTGTTGTGACATACTATCGACTAGATTTTTGATAGTATGCTTCAGAATTTTCTACCATGCTTTTTTAACATATCAGTCAAGATCAGCAAGATTAGATAGAGATTTTTTATAAGCTCGGATGCTTTTCTTGACTTTAACCTAAAGATTTTTAATTGGATTAAGATCAGAACTTTAAGCTAGCCATAATAATGTATGAAGATTATTTTTTGCTTAAAAAATCATTGCAGTTAATTCTTTGGTTTTTACCATTTTTTTAAGATTTTCAGAGAAGAAAAAATTTTTAAAAAATAAATAAATTTGTTATTCTTTATTTTTATAATATAAGTAAATACTTAAGTGTCATGTAAACACAATTTGTTATTGTAATCATATGACTTTACTAGCATTAATTCACGTTTATAGAGATGTATAGATACTTTTATTCATTCTCTGTATATCAATACTTATAAAAATATGAAATTATATTAAATCTTAGTAAAAAATAGCAAAACTATATTTTAGATATTTTGTCAAATACAAATTGAGTTTAGACAAGCAACCTTAATAATGACTTAAAAATTTTAGTATTAAAATTTTTATAATATTTATTTGATTAGATATTATATTTGAATTTTTAATAATATCTAAAATATTATATCATTATCATATTATCTCTATTTTTAGATATTTTTCCTTAGTTTTTAATAATTTATTCTTATTTTTTCATATTTATAATAAATCTTTTCTTTCTTTTATATTTATATATATTTGTATTTTTATTTTATTTTTTCACTAAGTTTCTTTTTAGCAATATAGATTACATAAGTATTTTATAGTTTTATTTCACTAGTTTTTTTATTTAAACATTTTATAATATTTTTTCTTCTTTTATTCTAAAAATATTTTAATTATTTTTTTTCTGTAACTTTGGTTATTTATTTTTCTAAATCTTGTAATTAATTTTTAATTTGTATTTTATTTTTCATTATCATATAATTTGTTATTAATTATATGATTATATTTCTTATTATATGATTATTTGCTATATGATTTATTATTATTATCATGTATTTGTGTTTAATAATATAATTTTAGTTAATATATATTTCTTATCTTATAACTTAATTTTACTTGATATTATGATTTATTTATTGCATGACTTTTGATTAATTTTTTTCTTTATAATCTTTAGTTATTTTCTAATCTTTTAATATTAGAATTCCTTTAATATTATTTTCTTTGTTAAAAAAAGTTATGTGATATATCATTTTAAGATTTCTTATCTCTATAGTATTTTAATGGTATGTAAAAAGAAAAATTTGAAAAAGGTAAAATTTGATTATAAAAAGATAAAGTTTGAATTAAAATTATTTTTTAAAAGTAAAAAAATTAAGCTTATTTATATAAATATTCTTATATATATTAAAAATAAATTCAAATAATATATTAAATAAATATTAAATTTAAAGTAAATTAGAAATACTTTATTAAAATAATTATTATAATAATATCAATAAAATTATCTTTATAAATAACTCCATTTTAGTAAATTCTCTAAATATTTGATATTATTTTAGCAAAGAAATATTAAATTATGAGATATTAATTTTTACTCAAAAAGTTGTAATTATATAGTATCAGTTCATCATATTTTAAATTAATTAGTATTGAAAATCTATTGAATTTTCTTAGTAAAATACAAAAGAATAATTAATTTAAATCTTCAAACAGTTCAGATTTATCTAAAAATTTTCAGTTCAGATTGATTTTAATTTAGATTTAGATTATATAAAAATTAATTTAAAAATTTCAAATAGTTTATTTCAAATGAATAATAAAATATTATTTAATTAAAATAATTAAAATTATCATTTTAAATAAACAATAAAAAAATATTTATTGAAATTATTATTTCAAATAAATGATAAAAAATATGGTTCAAATTGAATGATTAAAATTATTATTTCAAACAAATAATAAAAATATTATTTAAATAGATGATTGAAAATTATCATTTTAAATAAACAAAATATATTATTTATTTAAAATAATTAAAATTATCATTTTAAAATGAATAAGAAAAATATTGTTTATTTAAAATAATTAATATTATTTATAAATAAATGATAAAAATATTATTTAATTAGAATAATAAAAATTATTATTTTAAATAATAAAAATAATATTTAAATAAAATAATTAAGGTTATTTGTCTAAATTTATTTTGGATTTAACAAAATATCTAAATTATAGTTTTGCTAATTTTTACTATAATTTTTGATATAATTTTACTTTTTTATAAACTTTAATATAGTTTTACCTATTCTAGAATTTTGCAGATTTTTTAATATAATTTTGCTAAATTTTATCTTTTTTTATTTCAATGATTTGCAAAATTTTTAGATTTTATCTAGTAATCTTAGAAATGATTGATATTATTATTTATTAAAGTTATTAGTTAATTAAAACAATTGAAATTATAATTTTAAATAAATAATAAGAATATTATTTAATTAAATAATTGAAGTTATTATTTTAAATAAATAATAAAAATATTATTCACTTAAAATAATGAAATTATTATTTCAAATAAGGTTACTTTTTTAAATTTATTTTAGTTTAAGTAAAATAACTAAATTAGTTTTATTAATTTTTTATTAAAATTTTAATATAGTTTTATATTTTTATAAACTTTGATATACAGAGGGTGGACAAAAGTATTTACATATCTCTATAAATGTGAATTAATGCTAGTAAAGTCATATGATCACAATAATAAATTGCATTTATATGACACTTAAGTATTTACTTATATTATAAAAATAAAAGAATAACAAATTTGTTTTTTTTTAATAAAATTTTCTTCTCTGAAAATCTAAAAAAAAATGGTAAAAACCAAAGAATTAACTGCAATAATTTTTCAAGTGAAAAACAATATTTGTACATTATCTTAGTCAGCTCAAAGTTCTGATCTTAATTCAATTGAAAATCTTTAGGTTGAAGTCAAAAAAAGCATCTGAGCTTATAAAAAATCTCTCTAATCTTGCTGATCTTGATTGATATGTTAAAAAGATATGGCAGAAAATTCTGAAACATACTATTGAAAACCTAGTCAATAGTATATCACAATAAATTCAAGTAGTGATTGTAGCAAATGGTGGCCCAACTAAGTACTAATTACTTAGTATAAAATATAGATATTAATCAGCTTTAAATAAAAGATTAATTGACTTTTTATTGTTATTGCAAAAATATTTTAAGTTTTATATTGAGTGAAAAAGTGTGCGAATACTTTTATCCACTCTCTGTAGTTTTATCCTTTTTAAGATTTTATAAACTTTTTAATAAAATTTTAATAAAATTTTATTAAATATTACTTTTTACCATTTAGACAACTTACAAAACCTTTAAGTATTATCTAATAATCTTAATTTTAAATAAATAATAAAAATATTGTTTAATTAAAATGATTTAAAATTATCATTTTAAATGAATAATAAGAATATTATTTAATTAGAATAATTAAAGTTATTATTTTAAATAAATAATAAAATATTGTTCAATTAAAATAATTTAAATTATTATTCTAAATGATAATAAGAATATTATTTAATTAAAATAATTAGATTATCATTTTAAATGAACTAAACTTTGAGATCAATCTGAAATTTTTAGTTCAATTCAGATTTTTATTAATCTATAGTTCAGTTCAAATTCAAATTAACCTATGAATAAAAATGAATTGAATTATTATTTTGGCTATTAATTTAATTAATTAAAAATACAAAATATTAGTATATTTTTTTCTGAATTTTATTTTAATTAATATATTTTAGCTAATATTAATCAATTATAAATAAAATAAGTTAAATTTTAGCTGATTTTTAATATATATTAATTGGTTATAAGTATGCTAATTAGTTATAAATAAAATAGATCAAATTTTGACTAAATTTTGGCTGATTTTTAATTTATGTTAATCAGTTAAACAAATTTTTGATAATTTGCTAATTTTAAATTAATTATCACATATTTAATTTTTTTTTGATTTAATTAATATAATGAAATATTGAGTAAAAATTAATATAATAACAAATATTTAAAAATAAATGATTAGAGATTGGAATCGTATCATAAATAGTCATCTGGATACTTATGTAATTTTTAAAATTGGGTATTCAGTTAAAATTAGGTGGTAGTTAGCGTAATATTTAAAACAGTTTATTAACAATATATATTTTTTTCTTATTTGTTAAATAAAGTTATTTTAGTAATTGACTTAATTTTATTACATAAAATAAATTTATAACGGATTTAAGGAATTTTTATTAAATTTTAATTTATAATTCTATTAATAAAATAAAAAACTCTAACTAAAACATATGAATTGTGATTGAATTTCTCTTTAAAAACATCATTTTACCTACTAATTTTGAATTTAAACGTGTACATTTTGCAGTAATTTGATTACTTGTATTAGAAAATAATCTTTCACTAGATACTGATGAACTAGAAATAGATAAATACTTTCTAGCTAATTTAGCTACATTAGGAAATTGAGCTTTCTGAATTAACTATCACTCAAATGGATTCACATTATGATCAGCAATAGGTATACGAATAGGATCTAAATAACATTCTAATTTAAAAGAAGGATTTGCTATTGATATCTGTATAACAAAAATAGAGGAGTGTAATCAGCTATGGTATTATTATTGACTTAAGCTACCAGATGATGATAATGATTATTTCAAGTTTAAATTAATTAATTCTTTAAATTAATGTATTAATTCTATTTTTACCTTGTCGCGTGTTTCTTCATTTCAATTAGAGAGTATTTCTAGCTTTAAATCTAAAAGAGATACTAAAAGACCAATCATTATAGGTTCATCCTAATAGAAAAACAATGAAATATAAATAATTTTTTTCATTATTTTAAGAATATCTTGTGCAGGCTGAATAGTTGAAGCTGCTACTTTAGATTGAATATGATGGTGATGTGATGTTAATTGTTCTAGATTATTAAGTTTTGAGTTATCTTCTTTATCACTATCACTTAATCCAATTTCTTCATCTTCTTCATATTGAAAATTTGAAATATCTATAAAATAAATTATGATTAATTAGCAAAATAATTTTTATAATATATTATAATATAACTGATTTACCTTATTCTATTTCTAAATCTTCATTATTATCTTCACTATATTCAGCATATTTAAACTTGAGAATTTGAATCAAAGGATAAATAATTGATAAAGTTGCATAAGATGTTCTGCTAAAATATATAGTGTCATCTTAAAATAGCTCTAATATCTCTACAATTTGTTTTAATAAATTCTATTCATGAGGTAATAAAAGTCTCTTTTTAAGTCTTTTTTATTTACACGATTATCATAATTATTAGATAAAGATAATGTTACAGACAGCCATTCAATTACTTTACACAATTTTAATAAACAGTTCTAGAAATGATATTTGGAATTCTATTAGATCTTTATATTGGCAATATTTCGCAAAATTAGTTTTTGTGGATTTGTTGAAATATTTAATAGTAATTCATTTATATTATGATCATCATTATTAGAATCTTCATCGTTGGAATTATCAGAAATATCTTGATTAATATGTCTTTGACATTTCTTTTAAGCATTATCAAAACACTCATTTTGCTTAGAAAAATTTGTAAAAAAATGTATTAGATATTTAATTCGCTTAATATAAATATTAGTTTTTTTAAATGCATGATAAATTGAAAGTTGTAAGTTGTAATGTATGTATGGCACAAGATAAGCATTCAACATCATTCCATTGGTTAATTGCATTAATAATATTACTTCTATTATCAGTCACAACGCAAGTAATTTTTCCTTTCAATCCAAATTCAATAACTTTTTTTTTAAAAAAGATACAATATTTGTTCCAATATGAGGATATGGCATATATTTTATGCAAAGAAGACAATTATATACTTTAAAATCTTCTGATAACCAATGTAAACTTACACTAATATACCCATATTTACTTTGGCTGTCTAAAGGTCAGTTGTCAAAAAAGTAAATTCACAAGTATTTTTAAGCAATATTTTTAATTCTTCAATTGTATTTGTATATCTAGTATAAATTTTATCCTTTATTCTTTTATTAGATGAAATTGAAAATGCAAGGTCAAGAGTCATCATCATTTTTCAGTAATCTTTGCCTTGAATAATATTAAGTGGAAGATTATCAATAGTAATCCATTCAGCAATAGCTTGCCTAATTTCTTGATTTTGTGATTTCTTATGTGACTAAACTTTTATTCTTTTCATTAATTCTGGTATAATTAGTTGAATTAATTTATCTATTTGCTATAATTAAAAAAATAAAATTGTAAAATTTTTGATATGTATGTGATTGGTATTTAATATTTAAATTAAGAAATAATTTTCATATATAATATAGTCTTTGTTTAAAAAGATAGTATTACCTTATTCATTCTCTCATAAATGTTATGCTTTCCATGAAGATGATTTGTCATATTTTCTATAGATCCATCATACAAAAATTGTTGACTATAACATATTTCATTATTTTGCATATTCATAACTGAAACTTGACATATATTATACTTATTTTCTTAGATCATATATTGCTACACCCAACTAGTTTTAGTATATTTACGTTTGATTTATTTAATTTTACTTTTTTTTGCATGTGATTGATCTTTATTAAGAGAAACTATTGAAGATAATACTGTTAAAGAGGCTATTAGAGGGGTTATTAAAGGAGTATTACTAGAACCAATAAATATATCATCAAAGGTATTATCCATTTCTGAAACTGTATTAGAAAAATAATTCTAAATTATTATCATTTATCATAAATATTTTAGATATTTAAATTAAAAGTTAATATGTAAAGTGGTGAAAGAGTGAAGAATTGAAAAGCTGATTTATAGTAAAAAAGATTATTAAAAAGGCTTAAATTTAGTTAATTTTCACATGGATCAATCTGGTTTGAAAACTAGGTGAATTTAACACAGATATTCAATTTGTTAAATATTGATCTGTATCAACTTGATTTGGTAAGGGTAACCTGGATAATTATCAATCAGTTTTAATCTCTATAAATGATATAAAGATTTATAAAAAAAAGAAATTTTTAAAAACAATTAAGAAATTAAAATAATTTATAAAGTTAATCAATATTATATTATTATAAATAAAAATATTTAATATTTTATCTTATTATATAACTTTATAATAAATAATATTTTAAATAATAAATTGTAATTACTTATTTATTAATATATTAATTTTAATAATATTAATATTGATAACTTCTTTAAAATATTAAAACTAATATATGATGTTATAAAATTTAATTGAAATGTTAATCTTATAATTATTTTTAAATTATAAATAAATTATAATAAACTTAAAAAAAATAAATTATTTAATAAAATTATGAGATTATTTATGATAAAATATTAAAAAAATAATTTCAGATAAAGAATCTAAGGAATATGAATAAAAATATATATTAAAAATATATAAGTAAAGAAAAATATTTAAAAATAGGAATAAAAAAATATTATAAAATAATATAAATAAAATAAAAAAGAATAATGATAAGAATATAAGAGGAAAGTTTATATAAATAATTATAAATTATAGTAAATAAATTAAAAAGATAAAATATAATAACATAATAAGAAATATAATAAAGAATTATAATAAAAAGAAATACTTTGAAAAATAAAGATAAAAAAGTTTTATAAAATAGAAGTATAATATAGAAGTTAAATAAAAAAATTATAAAAAAATATTTATACAATATTATTCAAGTAAATAAATGATGAAGATAAAATTGTAAAGATAAAAAAATAATCAATGAAATAAAATTTAAAAAAGAATTAATAAATTATAGAAAAAATAAAAATAATTGAAGAATAATATACTAAAAAAAATAAAAGTAATATAAAATATTTAAATTCTTGAATAAATAAAATAAAATATATTTTTTAATAATTAGTAATAGAAATGTATTAAAAAAATACAAAAAATTATTAATTTCACAAAATATCAATAATTTGTTAAATTTAGATTTTAATAATGTCAATAAATATTTTATTTAATTATTATATTTTATAAAGATTATTTATTAATTATATTTTAATTATATATTTTTAAGAATTTTAAATTTAATATATATTAAAAATATATATTAATGTATTATAATAAAATTATATTTAATTTTTAAATATTTTTTAATTTAAAATATATTTATTATTAATATATTAATTTTTATATTAAATAATTTTTTTTAAAATATTTAAATTTATAAAATATATAAATCCTTTATTTTTTGATTTAAAAATTTAATTGTTAATAAATACTAAAATGAAATATAAATAAAGTAATTCTAATTAAAATTTTTTTAATTAATAAATAAAGTTTTTTAATAAGTTAATTGAATTAAGTTACAAGATAAAAATTTAATTTTTAAAGTATATTTTACTAAACTAGATTATACTTAAATAAAAATTTATAATTATTTAAATTAATATATAAGTTTATATATAAGTTAATTCAGAATTCTATTAATATATTACTAAATTTATTTAATTATAACTTAATTGATTAAATATTTAGTTATAATAATAATTTAATAAATTTAATTATTATTATATATAAATATTATATATTATTATTTAATCTTTAATAAAGTGAATTAAAATACTTAACTGATTAAGTAGTTGTTAAGTTTCTTAAACTTATGTTTAAATTAAAAAATTTTTAAAATAAAATATATAATGTTATATACATTGTAATGTGTAAAATTTTAGATTAGATTGATAGATTATGAAGTTAATTTTATTGCCAAGTAGATCTTTTATGAAGATCATTTTGTCCATTTTATTGCCATCGATCATTTATGCAAGTCCTTAGATATCAATTTTATTGTTCTTGATAATCATGTAGATTATAGATGTCTATTTAGTTACCTGCAGATCTGGCAATTTTATTGACATGGCAACTTTATTTCCTTCAATATATTTAGTTTAGTTTATTTTATTATTTATTCATTATATATAAATATCTCTGTATTTTCTTTAAATCTCAGTATATATGAATATTAATCTTTTAAATACTGAATTTATATATTATATTAATAAAGGAGTATAATTAACTAAGTATAAAACTTATTTTTTGCAACCTTTTGAAACTGTCATAAATTATTCATGATTCTTTACATTCGTATAATTTCTTTAATTATTATTAGTGAATTTGCTATATGATATTGTATTGATTTACTATATTTACTTGAAGTCTCTAAAGTGTAATTTCTAAAATATCTTTGAGTTATTTTTGTATTTATTTTGTGTTTACCTCACATGTTTTTATTTGAGAATAATTCTAAATATTATTGTGAATCCTCACCTATAATTTTTCAAGTAATTATCTTAATTTTATTTACTTTTTTTGAGATTTTAATTGAAGCTATAAAATTATCGTAATAATATATAATGCATCTTCTAATAAGAAAAAAGATTAAATATTTTTTTTTAATTATATCTTATTGTTTGTTTATAAATTAAATTTTAAAGTTAGAAAATATGAAGATTTTACTAATTTATAATAAATAAAATAAATTTTATATTCTATTAAATGCTTAATTTAGAGAGGTAACATCTTAAAATACTTTAAAATAATATGAATAATACTTTTAAGACTAGAAGAGTAACTTTTTTAATAACTTTAAATTAATAAAATTGTGTTTAAAACCTAAAAAGATGTTTTCTTTAATAATTTAAAAAAATTGCTTTTAAAGTTATCTTTATTTAAAAAAAATTATTTGCTAATTAGTTCTATTTTCTAACCTATTTTTTATTTTAAAAGTCTTATCTTATTTATATGTTTTAGAAATTTCTATTTTTTATTTTTCATTTTTTGTCTAAATCTTATATTTTTTTTTTATATTCTATTTTTTATTTTATGTGGTTAATTATATGACTAAATATATAAATTATTATATAGCTAAATATTATTTTATAATATTTTAATAATTACTATACTATTACTATATTACTTTATTTGATTTTCTTTTTATTTTCTTTTTGATATTTTTAATTTAGACTTATTACATTATAATTATTCCATTTTATTTTCTAATTTTTTTCTTTAATTTCTTTTAGCATCTGTAATTTAAGCTTGTATAATTCATTTCTCTTTTGAATAATTATTAAGGTTAATCATTTACTAGTCCAATTTGCTGATCTTTTATATTATACTAATATTCTGTAAATTATTTGTTATCTTACATATTCTAATTATTACATAATCTTTATAATATAATCTTTTTTTGTATTACAATATATAAATGTAAATTTTATATAAAAATTTTTATTTATTAAAATATAAAATCAAATTTATAAAAAAAAAAATATTTATTTATTTATTATCTCTTCAAGCGTTTTGTAGGCAAATTTGCCTGCAATTTTATTTAATAATTAAAATTATTTATAATAATTTTAAATATTTTTCAAATAATTTATT
>CAJVPP010002598.1:0-14196 GCA_910592005.1 Funneliformis mosseae
CCCCCAAACATTTAATTTAAGAAATTTTTTTTTTTTTCTAAATAAATCTTCAAAAAAAAAAAAAAAAAAATCAACCCATTCAGAAAATTCTCTTTTTTTTATATATAAAAAAGTAAGATCAAAAAAATACTTGAACTAGATCTAAAGTTTGTTTATTCCCCCCCCCCCCCCCCCCAGCATATCGCAGATTTTAATAGAAACAACTCAATCATAATGAAAATTATCACTTAATATTACAAAGTGAATTGGAAATCATATAAAATCCTTTATGTCCCCATTTTAATTTCCAATTAGTCTTATTTATACTATAAAATTTTTTCAATTGATTGAAATCATTGATATCATCAATATTAACATTTTTCTCATATTCTATACCAAACGTATGAATATTTCGAAGTTCAATAAATTCGATACAATCCTTAAAATTATTTAACAACTCGAAAAAGGAATTGTAATTATGTGATTTTTGATATAAAATGATCTCACTTAAATTAGGAGCGTGAAATTTTTTAAGAAAGTAGTGCAAATTATTGAAGTTTCTTAAATTTTTCAACACTAGCAAATTTAAAGTTACAGGTAAATTATCAATTAACTTTAACAGGAATAATGTATCATGATCACAATCCATTGATATCTTTAATTTGGTAAGTTCAAGATTTTTAATTAAGGTAAAGAAGTTTGGGAAATTTTGATGACGTAAATCAAATACCTCCAAGGAATTGATATTTGTACAATAAGTTAAAATGGAATTAATAATTTTCTTATCTAATACATTTAAAGAAAGATTTTTTAAATTTGTTCCAATGATTTGAAAAAATAAAGGCGAATAAATTTCATCAAATGAAATTTTATTACCATATAATGTAAAGAAACAACTTTGAACGGTTAAATTATTTATGGGTAATCTTAAATCTTTTAAATCTTCAATTAGATCGTATTTTTTGATGTATAATCTACAATTGATTAATGTTAACTTCAACAAATTATGATCATTTTCTTGTGAAAAGATTAAGGAGAAATCTAAAATATTGATTTCAAATTTACTTAATTCAATACTTTTTAACCAATTGACATGTAAATTTAACGATTTAAATAAAAGATTTAATTCACGTTCATTCTTATATTTCCTATCACACTTTAAGGCAATAGAATTTAGCCTTGCTTGATTTCTTATAATATTGTTGACAAAATATTTCAAGGGTAAGTTCGTTCGATTAAGTGACAATGATATAATTTGAATTTGAGTGCATAAAGTGGAAACAATGGAAAGAAGTTCTTCATAAAATTGACCATTTTCGAAGTGAATGTGTAGTTCCTTGATTAATTTAATACCAGGATTGTCTAAAGTAAATATTGAAATATCAGGAAGTATGATATGCATATTCGATTGAGATAACGCATGCATTTCATTAATACATAATGTTTGAATATCTGATTGTCTCATAAATAATCTCAATAATACGTCAAAAACGTTGGAATAATATTTTAAAAAGATTTCGTCCGAGTCGATGTAAATATAATACTCCATCCAATTTTCTATAATTTTGCTCAATCCACCAAATTCTATCACCTTTAAAAATGATACGTAATCTATGATTTGTTTGTCATGATGAAAAATGTTAATTCCTTGTTGAATCAACAAATTCGTTTCATCTTGATTTAAACTCCTCAAATAATTATCAAGGAAGTAGAAATTTTTCGTTTCTCGAGTTATTTCTTTATATTTAAACGGATCACTCCATAATAATGGTATAACATTTATACACCAAGCGTGATTGACTAGAAGGCATGAGAATAAATTTTCATCCGTTTGAACATGTTTTAATATTTCCTGGATACATTCTGTTGGTAATAAGGTCATTCTTTTTTTTTTTCTTTTGGAAAGGAAAAAAAGATGTGTGGGAATTATTGTCAAATTAATGCCGTTTTCGGTAGTTTGATCGGCAGAATTAGTTTATAATTTAGGTAATCATATCAATCACATGAATGTCAAATTCTATAAAGATTTACAACAATAGAAATCAATGATATAATAAAGCATAACAAACGCCCATTTTAAAAACAATATCTGCACATACTGCGCCACTAAATAATTGAATTCATTAAATTCGATATTGCTAGAATCTTATTTAGCAACTAAGCCACAATTCCATGCTCGGTTAACCGGCTAATAATTAATATTAACCTCCAATTAAACGGTTAATAATTAGCCGGTTCCAATCACTTAAAACTCTGTCGACTCAAGGTCAACTTACATGTTTATTTACATAAATTCTCGACTGCTATATTAATAAATAATACAAAAAATAAAAAAAAATGATGAAAAACAAGATTCGTTATATTTTTGACTAATTGTATCAAATCCTATAATATCAACATACCAATTGATTGGAAAAATTTATAACCAAATTTTTTCCTACCTTTTTCTTTCAATTATTTTTATTATATCAATTTTCGATTGCTCTAATACATACTTAGTATTGTATCAATTTTTAAAGATAAAAAGTTGAGCTTATATGTACAAAAATAATTTTAAATATCAAATTTTCGAATATAACTTTTTGTTTTAAATTTAGTAATATAACTCTTTTGCTAATTTTACCTAAGTGAAAATAATCTGGGTAGTGATTTCACTTTTTTTTACTTTGTAGCATGTGATATCTTTTCTGTAAATCTTTTTTATGTGGCGACCGAAGGGAACAAAAAAAATACAGTAATATAGAAATAAATGTTATGCGTAGTGTGCGTATTATATATATATATATATTTTTACCAGATACTGCACTACTAGATAATTTGTATTTGTGGTCTTGAAATGCATGAAAGAATCCCCACCTTTTTTTCATAATGAAAATAATTTTCAAAACACTTTCTTTTTTTAACATCTAACAAAATTATATTAATTATAGTGAGTTTTTAACCGGGTTTTTGAAAGAAGCCATACGAAGAACGGTTTAGCAGCATGAGAGTACAATGTTAATTATGAGTTGTTTTGAGAGGCAACCAGCGTTTTTCTCATATTTATGTGGTTCTATTTTTTATCGAAATATTTACTTTTCATTAGGAGGAAAAAATATATATATATGAAAATTATTACAGATATTCCTTGAACAAATGGTAGAACAAGGGAGACATATATTAGTCCAGTTTTTTATTTGGAGATTTTTTTAACTTATGTTCATCGACTTGGTGAAGAGGTTATGTTTTCTTTATATTGTTGGTAGGCCCCTGGTATTTCCTTTATGAATGTAATTGTTGCCTTTAACATAAAACTCGTATCCATGTTGCTTTTAGGAAATGATGATCTTCTGCTAAACGTCATTTTAGAATTTTATAATTTTTTAAATATATTTTAGGTTCAGTTTTTAGAGATTTAACTTACGCACATCGTCTACATAGTATTAGTCACAGGTAACAATTATACATTTGTTGATCACAAATTTTTTTATGCCATAATGAATTTTATTCGACCACGAAAGTTGTTAGGAGGTAATTAAGAGGTAATAATTCATGATGACCCAAATTATCAGAAGAAGAACTAAAGGTAATTAATAGGTATATTAGAAGAATTAGAATTTTACTTTTGAGTTAAAAACAAAGCCTTATATTCTGTATGAGGTTTATGAAGCATCTCATTCTTGGGAATTGTGACAAATTCGTTATTACACAGTAATTAATACTATTAACGTGATCTGTAATCGCTCTCAATTATTGTAAAAAATAAGTAATATAATGATCATGCTCCTTATAATTTATAAAAAAAAAACCAAAAATTTGTTTCTAAATAAATACAAACATTAATGGTTTTATAGTATATAAAGATATATAAGTTGTAAATATAAATATAAAATTATTTTGAGAAGGATTGATTACTTGATTTGGAACGTAATAAACTACTGTTAAAAATTTTATTAAGAAATTCGTTGGGATAAAATATATTGTTGCAAGGAGACAAACCGATGGGTGAACTCTTTCCCGCTTCAGGAAGTCGCATAATCACGAGAAATGTTTAATCCCGCGAATTTTTTTTAAAAGAATATTTGAAAATAATTATACAGTATATGAAGAAATTTTGCAATATTTATCAATACTGCTTCACATTTTCCCAATAATTATTAAACCGTATAGATCATGCAAATTCATTAAGTAAGTAATTAAAAGCACGAGAGCGAAACTTTCAATCATATCATTGGATTAAATAATTAAAATAAAAAGTCCCTGTCTCAAAAACAATAACAGTCTCTCGCTATTGTTTTAATATATACACAACTTTTGATTAACTATGTTTATTAACAAAATATTTATCTACTTTCTAGGTTCAAACCCTTGTATTTTTAAATCTTAATAAATCTTTAGCGGTAAATTTCATTGCGATGTGAATTATTCCGTCGCAAAGTTTGAAATCTTATAATTAATGTGAAGTAAGATTAAAAATGACTTCCATTTATTCGCTTCCTTATAGTAATTCCAGTAATTCTTTGAGTAGATGATATCAATATAAAAGAGGATTAGAGAAAGCTTGTCAAGATAAAAATTACAAAAACTAAAACTTTTGAATTTTTCACAAAAATCTAAATTATGGTTGTATTTAAAAATAAACAAATTATATTAAAAAAGTAAATGGACGAATGAACATAGTAATCTTGTAAAGAAAAAATTATTGTAGATTTAATATTTAAATCCAGAAAAAAAATATATTTAAAACATTCCACTCTATTCTTCCTCGAAATACTAGCCGTGTAGATTTTTGTTGTTCTCAAGAATCCCTTTCCTAAAAAAAAAAACTGATTAATTCACACTTATTTATACTTTTTTTACTAATTTGTAAAATCTTTGTCGTGCCAGAAGTAAAAGACATTTAATCTACTCTCCTGTAACGTTGTTAAGCCTAAACACTACGTCGACAGGTTAGCTATCCTTATTTGTCAACGTTTATTATACTATGAAAGAAATAAACACGAATTAATTAAATTGATGATTTATGTTTTTAAAGAAATTGAGAATAGCAAGAATATAAGTTTTACGTTGTTAAGATTATACTTTATTGATAAATTTAAGATGGAAACTTGTTCCTTTGTTAAGGCGTCAATACATGATATTTATATAAAATACAAATATAATAAAGAGATATTTAATATACTGTAATAACGATAATAAATATAGCTATAATAATAATGATAATAAATAAAATAAAGATAAATGATAAAATAAATATATATTAAATCATATTGTGGCGCATATGGATTATCTTCAATATGGATTAGTTAATATAAAAACTTCGATTTAGTAATAATTGTCTGAAATGAAGCGAAGGACAATTTACTATATTAGAATTATTAAACTTTGTTATTTCTCCTGAAAAGCGTACTTTCACAAAAACCACCATAATTTCCATTTTTGGATACTCCTAATCCCTATATTAAGTGATTTCTGAAATATTTTATTCACGAAGGCATTTTAACGCTTTCCGATTTTCTAGATAGTTTCTAAATTAACATAGCTAAGTATCTGTATTACATACTTTTTTTATTTTATCTGATTATCTTAGCGCCTTTTTGAGTAATTACTCAGTTCCACTTGTCTTCCGTGAAAAATGCACGACCCAAACTTTCGGAGGGTGAAGTTGACAATAATGTTTTGTTTCTTTCCTAACACTTCCAGGTAACGGCGATGATGGCATTAGAATTTAGTGTTTTGGGCGAAACTAGTTTCGCCAAATTGATATGCAAAATCTTTCCAAATTTGGGGTTTCGGAGGTTTCGGATGTTGAAAAAAAGTTTCGCCTAAAACACTAATAGGATCTGAACAATTTAACGTTATCCTCTGAAAAGCAAATTCTGGTGAGAAATATTATTTGGTAAGAATAATCAGACAAAAATAAGCTTAGATGGTGGATGCAAGAAAATTCCAATATCATCTCAACCCATCAAGGCGAACTGTTTGACCCATCTGTATAAATTTGTTATCTCACTTTATTTACTTACTTTTTTATTTTTTTTTAGGAGAATTTTAGCAATAAAACGAATTTCTTCATAAATGTGAATATGGTATATAGGGAATAGTAAAAAGTATGATGCTTTCTTTTTCTCAACGTTTACATAATAATTATTAAAATAAAATGCTATATTTCACAGGGAAAGTATTTAAAGTATTTTTTTCTATGGAATGCTTTCAGTTTCTGAGCATGATAAGCAATAAACGTAGACTTGATAAAAAAATTGTATTGAAAAATATTATTTTAAAATTTACAGCAGCGTTGTTCACTGAAATTTGATTAGTTAAGGAGAAGGGGGATTAACCCAAAATGGGTAATAACCAGATAGAGTTTATGTTAAAATTTATTTATTTATTCATTAGGAAATTCTAATTGTCAATCCAAATCCACTCAAAATAAAATTTTTAAAATCCTTCGAAATTTCTCTGAAACACAAAAAAAAAAAAGAAATACAAAAAAATTCTCCTTTTATTCTCACCTTTGTAATTCAAATCAATCATTTTGCGAAAAATTCAAACTAATTTGCTGAAGGTTCTACGAAGCAAAAATTTGATGTTTCATTACAATGCTATCCATTTGAATATTTCTATTATTTTTAGTCATTTGAAAGTTCGATAAACTTTTTGAATCTTTGATTAATTCTATAGTAACGCCAAGATAAAAATAGTTTTCACGACTATCCATAATTCCCCCCTAAGCTCAGAATAAAATTTTGAAACAAATAATACTTTTGGTAATAAATAATAAATCGCTATTTAATCCCTTTACTAGATTGGTTGTCAATCGGTTAATCCAATTTACGACACTCTTTCCTCAGGCGATTATCACCAATAATAATTATTTTTGGAATTTAATGACGGATGGTTATTAAGATGTTCAAATTTACCTTGATATTTTGCTTTTTATCATCCGAAATTTTAACGATTAGTGTGACATAAAATTTATTAAATATCAATAACTTGCAAATTTTTTTAAAAAAAAGTTAAAATTAAATCTGCATAATCTTTAACTATACCTTTGAGAGATTCAACACTTATTGTGATGTACTACTATTTTCGTTGATACTCCGCAGCACTTTACAAATGCAACAATACAAGTGCCATCATATGTGCTTAAATTTTTGGTTCATTCAGCAGGAAATTGAGAAACATCTGACCGTTAGCAAAGTTATAAATTTTTGCACGTCAAATAATAAAATGAAGTCTGGATTAGAATTATAGTACCATCCAAGGATTTGAATATTTAATACGTGTGCAAAATTTATTTGTTCGTCATTAAGCTATAATTATAAAAATAAAATTTATGTTCATTTTACTTTTGAACTTTTCAATTTAATAAATTAAATGTAAAGATTTTTACCATGCTATTATCATAATTATATATCCCAAGTAACCATTTCGATTTGTTTACGGTAATAAGACTGCATTTACTTCCATCATTACATATCTGATATTTATTTTGACTGGTTAATTATAATTGAATTGTTGAGCATGTGTTTTCGACGAGTATGTACAGTTCGTTTTTAATCTTCCAAATTACTAGCAATAAATGAATTTTTCATAAATCCAACAAATAAAAATATTAAAGTTATAAATAAATGACAGATCTTAATTAATCTTTGTAAAGATTAATAACTTCCATAAGTTCCAAGAAGGAGATGATAGACGAAACAAAATTTAATGCCTAAATATTGTGTGAAAAATATATAAACATATTCTAATAGTTATCTTTAATGGAGAATTAGATGAACTAGTACAATTACAAATCGTTGATCAATTTAACATCCAATTTATTTCAATGATAAAACTAACAAAGTCATTCCTTCTTTTGATACAGATATTTTGGCATCTATCATGGGGGATACAATAAATTAATTAGGAACTTTAATACCAATCAATCAATTAAGAAATTTTAAACATTTATTTGTATCATTGCGTATAAATCCAAGAATGTAATGACAAAATTATTATTATTAGAACCCAAATTTCCATATTAATTTATTGTGATATATTGTCTGACTCTGTAATCTTTTTTTCGGTCGTTCTTTGTCTTTACAAGTTTTTTATTGCTTTGATTTCTAATTTTAAGTCTTTAATAGTTATTTCAGCTAAAACAGAAAGTCCGTATTATACCAAATGGACCTTGTTTCTCTTCGTTGACAATATTGTGTAATAAATCAAGTAAATATCTTAATATCATCAAATTTTAGCCTTATTAATAAATTGTGACGTAGCTTAGTCACTTTTACTTTAACCTGTATAATATCTGGATTAGTAAACCAAAATCTTCCCCAAATTTCACGCCAAATTTACTCACATAATCGCAACTTCCAAGGGTATATAACATATTACATTTGTATATGTTCGTCATAACCAGCGTCCATCTTCTCCGTTTTTCTCTTTGATAATTATATCATTATATATACAGAGGATTATCAAAATTTTCCGAACGATTTCTTATGCAATATAAAACATTTAATTTTTATAACTCAATAAAAAATCTATATTATAACTTTATTTTATAGGTATTAAAGGCTACATTTTGTACTATAAAACTAGTATTTAATTGGGCCACCTTCTGCCACAATCACCGCCTGAATTCGTGCTGGCATAGTGTCAACTAAATTTTCAATTAACATTTTGGAATCGATTTCCATGCATTTTTAACATCCCTTTCAAGATCAGCAAGGAAATTTGGTATTTTCTTTTTATTTCTAATATTTTTTTTTCACCTCTGCCCATAAATTTTCAATTGGGTTAAGGTCTGGGCTTTGGGCAGGCCAAGAAAGAATGCATAAGTTTTTTTCCGCACGAAATGATGATGCAACCTTCGATTTGTGGGGTTTGGCATTGTCTTCTTGAAATAAACCATTGTTTTTTTGGAAACATACGTTTCATTGTAGGTAAAACATGCTTACGCAGTATTTCAACATGTGTATTTCCAGTTGCTGATCCATGAATTGGTACAACCGTTCTCATCCCTTGTGAAAAACAACCCAAAACATACGGCTTGGGCTATGCTTGACCGTGGCTGAAACAAAAGAGAGTGACCGTTCGTCTTCTGGTTCTCTCCATACCCTGCTAGTTTGACTTTGTTGGAATTGGGTAAAAGTCGATTCATCACTCCATAAAACTTTTCTCAATAGTTTTTTGTCCATCTCTCATGTTCTAAGCATCATGCAAGTCGTGCTTCTTTATTTGCTGTAAAATCATCTTGCAACACAACTTCTCAGCCCAAGTGAGTGAAGAGTATGACGAATGGTTATTTCAGAAACATCTTGCTTTGTTTTTTTCTTCAAAGTTCCCTTATTCCAGAAGCACATAATCGTCGATTTTGTGCTTTTTCATTTGTTACCAAACGTTTAAGACGATTACGTCGTGTAATATCGATCAGATGTGGTCATCCGAGGCGAAGCTTAGAGTGTGTAGAACCAGTTTCAGCATGCCTTTTCAATGTGTCGTATACTATTGTATTGCCACATCCAACAGTTTCTGCAATTTTACTATATGAATCACCATTTTTTACGACAATAAATTATCACACTACGTTGCTCCGCAGTTAATTCGTTATTATTTCTCATTGTTGCAGTTGTAGCCGTAAGTTAAAAAAAAAAATTTGAAAAGGGAAATTTGAAGTTAAAAAGCAAAATAAACAAATTAACAAACATGAATGTATATAAAATTACCTTTTATATATATCAATCGCATTCCAATAATAGCGTTCGGAAGCTTTTGATAACCCTCTATATTATCTTTTGTATGCTAAATTTTGTTCCATGCGGACGTATTGCTTGAGCAATAATTCTTTTATCAATTTCATTTTACTCATTTTCTTATTTCCTGTTCTTAGTACTTTTAAGTCGGTGGATAATGATGAATGTTTTCAATGAAATTAATTAATATTATTTCAATATTGTCCAGCTCTCACTGATGCTTCATTGGGAGGATTTATTTATTTTAATACTTTTAAGAATCCCGGGTTAGTTATTGATGTGAAAACAAGCTGTATTTGCAAATAAAATTGGTCATAATTAAGGCGGAGGATTAGTTATAAATTATACGACTCATGGTAACTATATTTTGAATTGATGTTAACATTATTATGCTTTAACGTATTTTTTTTTTTTTTTTTGTTCTTTCCTCACAGGTCAAGGAAAACCTAAACTCTGTTCTTATGATACGAAATTAGATATTAGTGTGGTGGAACTCTTTGGGAGATGTTAATATCAAAGATTTGGTATTTTAACAAATTTTATTTTTTATTCAAATTGCTGGATTTTCACATAAATCTTAATCAATTTAGGGTTTTGGATTAGTCCGAACGTAAAAAAGTTGGTGAAACAAAATACGGTGTTGAATGGCACGGATGTAAGCTCCTTTTTTTCCAAGAGTAAAAGTATTGGCTAATGAATTATTTTATTCTACACCAATAGATGGTCAAGATCAAATTAATCCACGCTTTCGTACGGCTGAGAACTCAAGAAGCTTAAAGCTCACGCGAGAAAGACGTTAAGTTATGGTTGATGTATGTTTAACCTACAATTTTGACTATATCATTTTTTTTGATTTTGAATTATAATAGATCTTTTTTTTCTGATAATATCCATAGTTGGAAAATATTCCTAGAGCCTAAGAAAATGTTATAATATTTAATAAAATTGAATATTATGACCTGGAGATTAAGGAAATATTGAATGTCCCTGTAGTGATCCTTGAATTAATTAAATAGCTTGTCAAAAAATTCAATTTTAATGGTATACGTATCGATGCAGCAAAGCATTACAACATAGTTTTTATGATGCATTCATTCAAGTCACGGAGAGTAGTGTACATTCAATCAGTAAAATAGCGGATTTGTAAGATCTTATTAAGGGCAATAGATAGTGCCTTAGAGTATATCCTATTCAAAAATTACAACCTTTATATTCTACTCTCGGTATTAATATGCATGAAAAATAGAAATGCTATAAATGATGATAGAAAATCATTTTAATTATACTAATGTATTTGAAAATTTTCATGATCAACCGGTAAGTGATGGATTTTTTTTTTTGAGTTGTAAATATCTTTAGAATTTAAATTCATTCATTCATTCATTATTTTTAATTGTTGATTATAGAGATTTAACTATTTAACTTTAATTGTAATGCGTTGACATTTGTCTTGTTGATAAATGGTAAACACTAATTTTTTTTAAGTCATTATAGGTTTGATAATTTTATTTAATATAATTTCTTAATTATTTAGGCATTCTAATAGTATTTCAAGGAACTAAACAAGAATTTACAGGACATCTATCGTTAAATGATCCATTTAATCATGAAGCACTTTGGTCATCATTTTGCTCAACGTCTCCCATTATTTGGAGCATTCGTTTCTTTGCTATTTATTAAAGCTTGGATAGATCGATGACTCGTTGGTGACGTTTTAATTAATGTTAATAAAAAGTTACAATTAATGGATCTCATAATGTTTCAGTTCAAAATTGACGGTGAAGGATTTCAAATGTCTTGATTTATTTAATATAACTTGAATGACAATTTATAACATAACTTGGTTAAAAGGAACTATCTAATATTGATTCACTTTTTTTTATAAAATAATAAAGACTGAATCAAACTTTATAAAACATTTTAGTCATTTACATCTCGTGATCAAAATTCTTCAAAGTGCAATTTTCAACGTGAAGATATTATGTATTTTGAAACTGTGTATTGCAAGTATTGTATAATTTATTTCATCCAGTTAATACATTTTCACATTTAGAGCATGCATGTAAAACCCAGTTTTGGTTTAAAATTCAACATGTTTATTATATGATTGTAAGAAAAATACAATAAATAGAACGTTCGAGTACTAGGTATATTTCTTTATTATTCAAACGTTACAGATTATGTGATTTACTATCGATTTTAATATCAATCTCCCATATAATGATTGGTTTCTCAAAGAAATCAGAATTACATTATTTATTTATTAATATTAAACCATTAATGAAATCTTTTGCTGCAAATGTTCACGATAGTAACTTTACGTTCAATATTTTTGTAGTTGCTTCGATTTCTTAATAAAAATATTTTGTTTTCGTCCAATACCCCATAGCCTCGTCCCAAACAAATGATTCTGAACCAAATTTATAGAAATTTTAAATCAATAGTAAGGAAAACTGTTTAGGCCATTAATTTTATTGATAATAATATCATAAGTTAAATACATATTAAAGAAAGACAACATAAAACCTATCTAAAGCTAAACTAGCAGAAGCACTTTAATGCAAATTGAACATAGGAAAAGCGAACCCACCAGCTTTGCCGCCAATTATATAAAACGAAAGGATACTTCTTTCTATATTTTTGGTCCTTAAGTTTAGGGAGTAAATTCACTGGCCAGTAGATGTATCACTTTAAATAAGGCTATTTGTATATATATATTTTATTGAAGAAAAAAAGGAATTATAAAAAAAAATAAGATAACTAAAATAAAGGAAGTGAGCGTAATCCTATAAGAGCACAACCAATGAAATGAGTCAAATTGATCATCAGAATGAAGGCGATACTCATTTGATTTAAAAATATCCATTACCTCTTGATAATAATCCTCGTTATTGTTGTGTTTCACTTCTAAATTTTCAGTCCTAAAAGAGCCTAAGCGTACGACTTTCGTTAAGCGTTACCTATTATCATTAAATGAATTCATATAGAAGTATAAATACATATAGAAGAAGAAACAAAGGAAAAACTAAACTAGCAGAAGCACTTCGACGCAAATTGGACATAGGACAAGCGAACCCATATTTTCTACTTGCTTTGCCAATAGTACGAAACGAGAGGATACTTCTTTCTATATTTTGGTCCTTTAGTTCAGGGAGTGAATTCACTGACCAGCAGATGTATCACTTTAACTAAGGCCATTTGTGTTTATATATATATTTTTTTTATTTATTTATTTTTTTTTTTTAAAATGAAAAAGGAAAAGGAAATTATATAAAAAAAAACAAAAGGAAGAGAACGTAGTCCTAGACTACCTTTTGATAAGTGTCGGCATTATTGCTGCTTTTCACCTTCTAAATTATCAGTAAGTTCTTGCAAAATAACAATTTCACGCGTGCTTTTTATAAGAAAAGATTTATTAATTTGAAAATTGCGATATAATGTATATATATTGTTCGTGGGAAAATTTAAAAAAATTGATTGGTTGGAAAGTGACACAAGATTTTCTCTACGTAATCTTCACGAAATTCACGTGATATTTCTTTAATCACGCCCTCCACTTTTAAAGTTAGAAAATTTTTTTTACGAAAAACTCTGCAAATCGTTATTTCCTTCAAAATTCATTGGATCGGATTTAATTCTCTGTGCCTCCGAGTTCCCTTAAATTTTTTTTTTTAAAAAAAATCGTGAGAAATGACTGTAAAAATTGAGTAAAGCCAATCAATCATTTCAAAAAATCTTCAGATAATCATAACTCGCTAAAGGGAAATTTATGTTCAAAAGCAAATAACAATTTGGAAATCACTTGAGATTTATTTCGAATTGTAATGATTATTGTGAATCAATTATATTCCATCCGATAAGCTTTTTAATTAGTGATTAACCCCCCCACAAAATATTGATTAAAAAAAAATCAGTTAATCCATTTATATTTAAACAAAATTTACGCTCAGCTCGAATAATTAAAGCTTAAAATCCGATACATCGAATGTAAAACGATTTTTACATTTTTTTTTGCGCAACAATACTCAAAAATATCTATTTAATAAAGTTTTTAATGAACTTCTTTTATGCTAAAGATTTTGCTCCAATTCCTTCGAAATGGATGATAGTACTGCATCTTCACCCACTCCTTTTGGAAATGAAGATAGTACTCAAATCGAAATACAAGTGCTCTCACTTTAAATGAAGAATAGTTCGTATTATTGGAAGAATACAAGAATCTTAATGGGATAAGTCCCGCTCTGGAGATTTAAGGCGTTCCAGAGTAGATGCATGCGAGATATCTCATTCTAGAAGAAAATAGATCGTACTAGCCAATATTTATTATAGATAATAAATCTACATATATATCCACAATAACGTCATCTTCAACTATAACTCACCCACATGTACTTTTACCAATCGAGAAACTTGGTATAATTGAGAAAATCAAAGTTTCAATTTTAATATAACAATCGAGAAACCCATGGTATACCATTTCAAACAGGTA
>CAJVPP010002599.1:0-14196 GCA_910592005.1 Funneliformis mosseae
GATTTATAAGTTTATGTGTAACCTAAGATCTCCTGCTACCCCCCACCCCCTAAAATATTAGCTAATATATGTCAGCGCCCTAATAACATTTAAGTAAAAAAATTATCTCAACCAATAAATCACAGGTCAAAGTTTTAATTAATTTTATCAACCACATTAGCAATTTTTCAATACATTTAATAAATAATTTAATAAAAATTTATTAAATAGTATTACTTTTTTTTTTTTTAATATAATTAAAAAAAAACTCATTTTTTCAAAAATTTATTAAATATTAGAAAGAAATATATAATAATTGATAAAATTAATATTTTTAAAATAAAAAAATTTAGTATTCCTTTTACTATCCTATTTATCACATAGTGTCACACCTCCCACTTTTTCATTTTTACTATTTATTCCAGGAACTTAGAAATTTGTATATGAAAATTTTCTATTCGTCACCATTAGATATCACGTTTCACGTACGTGAATTTTTCTTGGTACCGGGGGATATGAATATCCTACCCCTTAATCCCCTTAACCTAACCCCTAAACTAACCATAATTCTAAAGCAAATTTAAAAAGAAGTCCATTGAAGGAATAGTTTATATAAATCATAAAAAACCATTTTTACAAAATAAAATTGTTTATTAAATCTTTTCAAAATAATTTCATCATATCCATTATTATAAATTTAATAGTTTTAGTATTTTTACTAAGAAATAATATTTATTCCCAGACATTTTATTATATTCTAAAAGATTTTATTTTTTTTTCATTATTTTAAAGTCGAACATTATAAAAAAATGAATTACATAAAATAGATAGATATTACAGAAAAAGGAAGCGTAAGCGTGGGACACTTAGAGTTGAAATGTGGTGTCTGTCCCCACAGTTGATCAAATAATTTTTTAAGTATGGTTGATCCACTAATTTGAACGCTTCGGACGCTCCGACGGTTCCCGTTATCTAGTAAGTAATTAATTATTTAAATCTTTTAAAAATCATGTTTAATGATCTTATCATATATAAACCTCGCTAAATGTGTCTATATAATAAATTGACACATTTATTGTATAATCATGTCATATAAAATTTTCCTTAACGAACTTATATCTCACATGACTTTTATATATGGGACCTTTTGCAATAGAAAAGGGGAAAAAATGAAAATGAGTTAATGCTAAATCTGACCTAAAAGTCATAGCATATAAAAGTAAAGTTTATTTTTTTTCGGTAATTTCACCCTTTCGATTTCAAAGGTCCATACATATTTGTTTGGATGTATTAAGTTATTTTAATGGTTTAATTTAAAGTTTTCCAAAATCATCACACGAATGATATACACAATAAGTTGGTAATTAATAAATATTTTAAAGACAAATAATAATTGTATCTCTATTTAATTGGATGGGCAGAACTTGAAAAAATAAATTTACTAAAGCGCAAACGATATGATTGGTATCGATCTTACAAATATTTTTTAAGATTTAGTTTGTGAAACAAAAAAAAATGGCCAATGAAATCAAATTTCTAAAGCTTAATTTTAATTGTATTAATTTGATTTATTTTTAGAAAAAAACAACTCGAATATCATTTAACAAACATGGAAGGTGAAAATTTTGTACAAGCCGAGCCAATTGAACGAGAACCAGTATATGCTGGAGTTCCAATTGATATTTATTCAAATACCATGTATGGCGTTTTAGACGGAATATGTAAAAATTATGATTATTCATCTGATAAAGATTCAAACATGGGTAATGAGAATTCGGACTTTGAAGAGACAGGAGATTTGAATATCGAGAGAAATGATAGTAGCGAAGACTCTAGTGAAGATGATGACCAAAGCTCGAGCGATGCTGATACAGATTCCAATGAAGATTCTGATAGTGACGGGTCGGATTCTAGTGAGGATACTGATGATAATTCAGAGGAAAGTTCAGTATTGGTGGATATATCAAATGGAAATATAAACGTTGAAATGGACTCGGACACAGAGACGGATTCAGTATTGGAAAATGATGGTTTTGGAATCGATGATCCGATACCCGAGTTGACTGAAGAAGATGGGCTAGGCTCGGAACAATTAGAATTACTTGGTAAGACAAAATCGGAAATATAGATATATTAAAAATTAATGGATCTAACATAAACGTATGTATTTTTTCTTTATTAGAAAAATCAGAAAAAATTCGAGAATTTTTAAAGGACGATTATTTAAGAGAGATAATACTGGAGATTGATCATTCTGCAAGAAATGATGATCGCAATGTTGAAACATTATTGGATAATATAAAGAAAAATGATGAAATGTTTTATCATTTCACTGAAGAGATATTGAATGTAATATATGGACCCCCTAAAATGGACTTTTAATAATTTTTAAAAAAATGTATTTAAAATTCTTAATGAATGCTTTAACTAAACAAATTAAAGTTTACTTTTTATATTCTCATCACAAACTTTGACCAACATTTTACCAGTATTGTGACCATTGAATAATCTCAATAACCCTTCCGGGGCATTTTCTAATCCTTCAATAATAAATTCCTTTCTTTTAATTTTTCCTTCCTGTATCCATTTTGAAAGTTCATTAATCGCCTCAGGATATCTTTTAACATAATCAAGACTAAACATCAAAAGAAGTAAGATTAATCTTTTACACGATATTATTTTTTTAATCATCATATATATATATATGCTTACATGATAAAACCTTCCATTTTGGCGCGTTGAGAAATCAGAGCTGTATAAAATGCAGGACCTTTGGGTTGCGCTTCGTTATATTGACTAATAGCACCACATAAAACAATTCTACCATTTTTAGCAATCCTTTTTAAACATTGATCTAATATATCACCACCCACGTTATCAAAATATACATCGATATATCGTGGTGTAGCTTTAACTAATTTTTTTACAAATTCAGGATCACGATAATTTAACGCTATATCAAATCCCAAATCGTTTACTAGCCAGTTACATTTTTCTTCAGATCCTGCTATACCTATTACACGTGCTCCTTTGATCTTTGCAATTTGACCTGCAATATTACCCGTGGCTCCTGCAGCCTATTTTAATATAGGAAGGAAAGAGAGAAATGGTTAAGAAGTCTTCGGAAAGGCTGTGAATTTAGGAAGTTTCGTTTTACTTACTCCGGAAATAACAACTGTATCTCCTGGCTTTGGTTTACCTATAGATAATCATCTTTAGATTTCTTATCGAAATACAAGTCCAGGGTAAAAATGACTTACCAACTTTATTCAAAAAAAAAAAAAAAAAAAAGAGGGAAGCAAATTTCCAATGGATGAAATAATGAGTAACGCGTCAACCTCGAAAAACACGGTTGAAATTTGTTAAAAGATACTTACTTTCAAGTAAACCGAAATAAGCAGTCAATCCAGTTTCACCAAAAATCCCGAGATAGTCATGAAGGACTGCACCAGGCGGTGGACTAATATTCGTCAGATCGAGAGGATGGTGATATACATGCATAAACAACAAAGACATATAAATAAATATGCTTACGTGATTTTTTTAACATACTTGCCATCGGTTAGACCATATTTTTGCCAACCTATTTTTAAAATTATACATTAGTTTTTATTTTCCTTTTTGTCTTAACTGATATTAATAGTTACCTAGAAATGCTTGAACCATGTCGCCAACTTTAAATTTGGGATTTTTAGATAAAACGACCTCTGAAAAAGAAAAGAAATCATTCATTTTAGTTATCATTAGGCTTATTTTTAACAATAAAAGTTTTAGTAACACTTACCGCCGATAGCATTACTACGCATGATCTCGTTTATTTCTAAAATAGAATTCAGTTAATAAAACTTACAACGGAATTGAAATTTACTTGAACGTGAAATGATTAAAGATTACCTAATGGTTTTATATAGCTAATATGTCATAAACCAATCACATAAACTTAATAAATTTTAATCAAGTAAAAATTAAATAAATTTCAAATCGAATAATTTACCTTCTGGTATCATTCATCCATCCACGCATAGCTAATCGGTCAATTCAATTAACTTGTAAACAACTTGTAGAAAATAAATAAGAAACGAGACGAATGAATTAATTATCTTGCCTGGATCCAATGAAATATAATAGGTCTTTATTAATACTTGATCGTCCTTTAATTCATTTTGAGTAGGCAAAGGAGATTTCAAAATGGCAAAAGTTTCCTTTGGATCAAAATAGCCTGGTGCAGGACGTTTTACGAATCGAATTTGTGTATTTTCTTTGGACATTTTCTTAATAAAAATAGAAAGGAAAATTTTTTAATTTTTATGCAAGGTCAAACCTTGTGATGTAATTTTCTAATTTCGAATAATTGGGTGTTTTGGTGATCAAAACAATGATCATTAAATTCTGTTGTAATTCCCAAAAACCAGGTAACGTTAAACTCTTCACGCATTTTTATGCTTGCGTCGCGTCAGATGATATCGAGCATAAACCTAACATATACCAGCATGATCTCGGTTCCAAATTGTCATTTCGTATAACTTTCAATGTCGAAAAACTTGGTTATAAACTTGATTCCAATTTGAATAAGAATTTATTTGGATTCAAAGAACGTGTTTACGCGTAATTAATTTAACCTTGAAAACTTCCTACGCTTATCATGATTTCAGGGGATCAAGAAAAAAAATAATTGTTCCTTGTTTCTATTATTGGTTCTTTATTTATTTATTTTTTTTTTTTTTAATTGTTGATGACTTTAATTAATTTTGTTTGTTTATATTATATTTTTTTTTTTGAACAGATCAACGTAAATCAATAATCGACAACACTGTCAGGAGGGAGGGGTCTCTTTCACATTGATAATAATTTGATTGGTATATTTTTTAAGCGTGAATTGATAACAATTGGTTATAATTTCTATAATTTACAGCTTTGAAATTATTTGTTTTTGTTACATCGTAAAAATTAACGCAGTTTAATAGAGTTAAGAAATTGTATTTTCGGCACTTTTGCTACTTGGATGTTGTATGACTGTCCACCATAGCTTAAAAAAACATCAAGTGATCTTCAACAACAATAGCCAAGAAACTTACCATTTAAGAGTACTACACATAAATTTTTTGACTAGAAAGAGAATATACATACAACTGTAACTCTTCCATTGTAATAACGCCAATCTTTTTATATATAAATTTATGTATTCTATGTATCTATATAAAATAAATCATCTTTCCCCCAAAAAAAAATTTTTTTTTTTTTTTTAAAGCCTTCTTCTACCTTTGAGAATTTTAAACCTCTTTTTATTTTCTTTTTTTTTTTTTTATTCCCCTGCTTTTTTTTTTTTTTTTTTTAAAAAAAAAAAAGCGATTTTACTTGATTTTTTTGTATTCGATTTTTTCGATATTTTCGATAACTTTACCAAACCAAAATACTCTTTATATAGTAAAGTCGGGACTATTTTTCTTTGTTTCAAAACCTTATTCTGTTTCACATTTTTCGCGTCGCGCTAATAATTTTCTTGGTTGTAATGATAGTGTTAACCTAATAAGGACTCGAAGCATCAAACAAAATTCCAATTTTAAAGACGAACTTAAAAAAATTATTAATTTTCCCCGGTCTCAAAAAAATTTTTTTTCAGATAAATAAACATTTCGTCATTGAATCATATCACTCCTAATAACGTAATCGACTAATACAAAAGTTAATACTTTTAACGACGACTTTATCGTCTTTCCCATATAACCCATAGTTTTTTTTTTTTTACCTTTATACATTACTGGTATACAACGTACGAAAATAAAACCATTTACCGTTTATATATATACATACATCACACACTCTTCTCTATTATACAAACATTTTCATAAAACATGTTTGCTCCGAGATCTTCAAGACCCTTGACTGTTGCTTCTTACCCTCAGAATAATCGTGGCCTGAGACGTAAAAAGAAAGGCGAAAATGCCACTCCTGCTGTTAGTATCTTGGTTTTTTTTTGGATCAAATATAGAAATTATATCATAATGGTTCGAGGGAGGGAAAGAAACTTTGAACAAATATTGGGTGTAAAAAATGTGCTCAATTTAAAAAAAAAAAAGCTTTCATGTATTAAATTGGATATGCTTCTCAAACATCATCAGACGTTAATGAAAATAAAAAAAAAAATAATTTATTTTATATAGATTGAACTGGAACGAATTCTTGGATTAACAACTTCAAAACCAACCGTAATGGCAACTGCACCTTCACTTGATCTCGTAGCATATGCAGCTGGTTCTGTAGTGGTATTATATAACCACAAGAAAAATAAGCAAATCGCTTTTTTACACGCGTCATCAAACGCTTCTCCATCACTTGCTTTTTCTCAAACAAATACTGCCTCATCTTGGTCAAATGCCTTTCCGAATCGTCATACAATCGTTGGAGATGGTGTTTTAAATCCATTAGGTGCTTTGGGTTTATTAGAACCTCCTGCCAATGCTAATAATGCTAATAAAATCGCTGTTAGCAATAAAGCAAAGCCAATTTCTTGCGTGGCTTTCTCTCCCGATGGTAATTATTTGGCTGTGGGTGAGGTATGTATCATACGCATTAATGCGATTTACAAACGTTACACCGCATGCTCTATTGTTACACGATTATTAATTATGGAACTTACCATTTCATTTAGGCTGGCCATCAACCACGCATCTTAATATGGGAAGTTCAATCAAGAACTCTAGTCAATGAATTAAAAGGTCACAAATATGGAGTGCTGGCGCTTCGTTTCTCTCCAAATATGAAATATATCATCTCATTAGGGTTTCAAGTGAGTGGGACTTATCATTCAAAAATATCTATCTATATCCTAATATTTTAATTATATATATTTTTTTAATTTTATCAAATTTATCATGTCATCTTAGCATGATGGATATTTAAATGTGTGGAATTGGAAAACGGCCGTGAAAGTCGCGTGTAATAAAATTACTACCAAAGTTCATACTCTGGCATTCAGTCGTAACGGATCGTTTTTCGTTACGGCGGGTCTAAGGCACGTGAAATTTTGGTATTTCGACCCAAATGGAAATCTACCAAAGAAACCAGCTGTGAGTAATCTAGCGTATAGTAAATTCTAAAGGTTCTGTAAAAATAAATTTATTGAAAGCAAATTTTTTTTTTTTTAAAAAAAAAAAAGGGTCAATCCATACAAAAATCACTTGTTCAAGTGCTGGACGGACGTTCTGGTATATTGGGAGATTTGAGAGATAATAATTTTGTTGACGCGGCTTGTTGTCAAAAATCGGATCACACGTATTTTGTCACTTCTAATGGATTGTTATGCATGTTCACGGAGGGTAGGTTAATGGATAAATGGGTTGATTTGCAGGTCCGTGATAATTAATTTGCAAAGAAGAATTATATAAACATATGAAAGAAATTTTTAACAAAAATTTTATGTAAATTAAAAAAAAAAATTTGGTTTTGTGAAATAGGTCAAAGGCGCCTTATCGATTGACGTTAGCGACCAATATATTGTGTGTGCGTGTACGAACGGAATTGTAAGGTAAAATGTCAAAAAAACGCGTAAATCTCTGATATTTCGTTTCCGATTTGCCCTAATGCTTATATACTTTATCATAGGTTGTTTGAACCAATAACATTAAAATACATAGGCACTTTACCGAAACCACATCCACTAGGAGTTGATTTAACCTTACAAACTGGAACCACCTATTGCGTTGGTGGTCCGAATGATGTACATCCAGATACAGTTGCAGTCAAGTTGGACGCTGAAACCGGAAAACTCACTTGTATATATAGTGATCGTAGTTTTTTCATTTGGGATGTTAAAGACGTAAAGAAAGTGGGAAAATATCGAAGTTTCTTATGCCATTGTGATACCATATGGGGTGTAGAGGTAAGTTGTTCAATCGTAAAGGAAAAATGTAAGTTTTAAAAAATATAAATATATATATATATATATATTTCTCCCTTTCTAGATGGTTCCTAATCGCGACTCTACGGCTACGGCAACATCATTACCCGAAAATACGTTTGTCACGTATTCCTCTGATAATACAATTAGATTTTGGAATTTAGATCATAATAATTCCGGTTCCAATGGTGGAATTGAACCCGGGGCTAACAATCTTAAAAGAAATATTTATAGTAAAGAATGTCTAAAGATTATTTATGTCGATCCCGATGGGAACTATAAATCTAGTGCTGGTGTTGCTCCCACAAGTAATGATGCTGGTAGGTATATGAATGTTTTAGAAAGATTTCTCCTTAAAGCAATTTTGTCATTTATTAACATTTTTATAGAATCGTTGGAACAGAACGCGGGAAATATTAATATGCCTGTTGAATCTAGCATTCGTACTTTAAAAATTAGTCCAGATGGAAAATTGATGGCATCCGGTGATCGTGGAGGAAATTTAAGGTATTAAGAAAAAATATATTTACTCATAAAAATATATCTTTTATCAAGTGATTAATTTCTATTCGAAATTTTTTTCAGGGTGCATGATCTTGATACCTTTAAAGAAATGACCTATCAAGAAGCACACGATGCAGAAATTTTGGCTATTGAATTTACTGATGGTAGTATACACGGTAAGTGAAAATGAAAGGGTAATGTGATTAAAACCATTATAATTTATATTTTCATTTTTTTTTTTTAAAACAAAAAAAAAAATCAGATACACCTTATTTGATCGCTACTGCGAGCCGAGACAGAATATTGCACGTGTTTGATGTTAATAGTAATTTCAAACTAATACAAACGTTGGATGATCATTCTTCATCGATTACGGCTATAAAATTTACTAATGATGGTGGAAGATTGATTAGTTGTGGTGCTGATAAGAGTATCATATTCAGGAGTCGAACAAATGTATGTAGAAAATTTAAAAAGGTTGATTAACTATATAGATATTTATTAAAAATCAAACTTTTTCTATCAGGCCGGCTCTTATGTATCCCATCATAATATATCAGGAAGAGCTACAGTGTTTGATATGGATATTGATATATCAAATCGATATATTGCGACAGTGTCTGGTGAACGTCGATTAAATGTGTTTAATATCGAAACAGGAAAGAATGTTCGTTCTTATAAATCCGATACTCCTGAAGAAGTTAACGCTCAAGACCAAGGAAGCCTTCTTAGGATTTCATTGGATCCTGGGGGTGTACACGCAGTTACTGCCGGTTCTGACAAAAGTATTAGGCTCTTTGACTTTTCGAATGGTGCTATATTGGGTAAAGTATTGGGTCATTCAGAATTAATTACAGGAGTTAAATTTACACCGGATTGTAAACGTATCATATCAACATCAGCGGATGGATGTATATTTGTATGGAAAGTCTCTGACGAATTAGTTTCTAAAATGAGACAAAAATGGTTAGATAGAAGTGGAGTTTTAGGTCAATCAATGGAAAGAAATTCGCCTACTCTAAAAGATATTCTTTCACCTACCTCATCTATTCTTCCAAGAACAAACATGCCAGCTCAGAGAACTCAGTCACTTATGATGGATCTTCAAGTAAATGACGATCAAGAAACAGAATTTACGATAAGAAAAGGTCCTTTAAAAGCAAAGAAATCTCTTGGATCTCTTACGCCAGCAGATTATCATACCGAAGAATCTTCGATAAGATTAAAGAGACCTGCATCATTTGCTAATGATGGTACATCACCACATCCTAAACCTATTCAAGTTACAATTTCAAGACCTGTTTCGGAATTCTCTCCAACATCTCCAAAATCATCGGAAATTGCATATAGTCGTTTACCTCAACCTACTTCACCTCCACCACGACATACAGTTTTTTTAGATCATGTAATGTCCACACCACCAAATAGTCCGTTATCACCAAGCCCTGCAAAAAGAGAGTCATGGAAGAAGCTTGGGCTTTGGGCTAAAAAAGCTTTTAAAGAAAAAGAGGAAGATAAAGGAAAACCCAACAAACAAGAGTCAGGAAACATGACATCGAATATTATATCAAAAGATGAATTTAACCCTGTTCAACCCGAAAAGTCAATTATTAAAGCGAAATCACAAAGTAAATTGCGTCAAAGTTCAATTAAATCTGTTGATTCAAATGACATGAACGCTGATGAAATTAATTCATTTTCTGATAATACCTTGTTGGATGAATCATTAAATTTATCACCAACTTCATCTTGTCGACCTCGGCCTATTGTTGTTGATGATTTTGGCGATGGTGTTGATGACGATGAGGAAGAAGATAGTTCTTTACCAGTTGAAGAGAATACGGGTGAAGATTCATCAAATGACGATAATGAAGACACCGAAACAATATATATTGAATCACAAGATGAAGAAGAATTTGATGAAACAGTCGAGGATGAAAGTAATTCTTCTAATAGACGACGTCGTAGAGGTAGTTTTGTTGGAAGTATTAAAACTGTAGAATTTGTAGATGAAAGACCAAAGTCGCCTTCAGGAAGTGATAAAGATGTAGAAGTTGATATTAATGGTGAAGAGGAGGAAGAACAGGAAGAACAAGAGGAGGAGGAAGAGGTGGAAAGCGGAGTAGATAATGCAAGGGAATTGGAAATGTACTTACAAACTCCCGTTGAAAGTTGTTTTAGCGAGATTATACATAATGGCCTAATTTCTGGAGAAAATGATGACATTTCAAGGAAACGTCAGAGTCTTACGATGAAATTTTATTCTGAGAGTCAACGGGAAAGCGTGAATTCGAATAAAGGAAGTAATAGTTTAGTAGAAGCATTAACTAAAATCATGGCTAGTCCTAAAGGAAGTGATGTTGAAGGGAATGAAGAAGATTTAAATAGTAAAGAAGGAGCTGAAAAAGCTTTAGAAACTTTAGAGGGAAAACCTGGTGAATTGGTTAGTAAAGAGTGTGAAGCTAATGTTGAAGGTGAAAATCAATCGTCTTCATCGAAAAATACGGCTAAAAACAATGATAAAATGTCACCTTTAACAACACCTTCGCTTAAGGTGGTAATTCAGAATGAAAATGGAAGTACTATCATTCAAGGAGGATTCAAAGGACTTGATGAAAAAGGCGATGGTCTTGGTATTGTTGTAGATGATGATAAAGTCATTGATGATGGTGCCGATAATGATGGTAACATTTTTTTTTTTATTTTATTTTTTATTAAAAAAAAATAATTGTTAATTTATTAAATTTATGATAGAACCAATTACTCGTCGTAGTACAACGAACACCGTGGTGTCAGAAGTGAATGAAGATGGCGTAATGGAAGACGTTTTATCGTTAGCAGTTGTATTGGAGAGAACACTTGCAGCATACAAGAAAGCATCATCTCCGAAAACCAAGAACGAATCTATCGCAAAATTAATCTCCGAAAGTTTAATAGGTATGATGGATGATATTCAAAAAAGCATCGGTATCAACGTGAATGAGCAACAATTCCGAACAAAGAATAGGTCGCCTGAAACGCCCGAAATCAATGAACCAATTAGCGGTAATGATGCTGACCATGATGATGTAGAATCCAATGTTTCTTATTCAACAGCATTAACAACAAATAGTAATTTTGTTGTTAATGGGTTACAATCTTCACCTCCATTCAACAACAATAATAACTCAAGCAAGAATTCATCAACTAGATTATCACCATTATTAGAAACACAATCTTCTCCCCCATCATCATCTCAACGTCTTTTAACATCCGAAAAACAGCAATTATCTGAAGGTCATACACAAAAACTTTTAGAAAAGTACTCTGACATGTTGGTTAAAATGGTGGAAGAAAAGATGTCAAAAGTTAATGCACCATCACAAACTAATGAGACTACTACTTTAGTCACTTCACCTATAATCACAAATGGAACGAATGCTAATAATAATCATATTAGTAGTATTGCTACTATCACCTCTATTTCTAACGGTAAAACAACTAAAGGTAGAAGTCCAAGTGGTGGAATTCCTATAGGCGTTGGCAGGTCCAAAACCTCAAAATCTTCTAGATTTGTGTAATTATTTATATAAACGGACTTTTAAGTGTTTTTTCGTATTAGATTTAGAATTAGATAATCATTCATATAAATATATGTAACTTATTATTTATATCATTTATATCATTCTTATCATTTTGTTTATGAATATTATTTAATTAATACCAGGGGATACTGTATCCTCTCTAAACTAATATTCGATCAATAAAATAGTTGAAAAATAAATCATAAAATTTATCCACTCATAGTTTCTTTAAATTATTTAAATTCATTATAAAATATAATAATTTTATTCTTTTTCGCTCATATAAACCATTATTTTTTTTTAAAAAAAAAAAAAAAAAAAAAAAAAAAAAGAGCGAGTTTTCAAGATCTTTTTTTTTCTTTTTGCAATATTGTAAATTTGAAGTTTCTTATTAAAATTGCCAATATAACCTTCATTCACACAAAGTTAATTTACAAGCACGAGGACCCGTCAAGAACGGAATGTAAAGCATAATTCGTTTTGAATTGAAGTGAGATTTGGATGTAACCAACGCGACAAAGTTATAACAATTGTAAATCAATAAACATAATAAATTAGAAATCGATTTTCGCAAAATTGTGAAAATTTATTTGGTTCAAAGTGAAATTGGGATTTGCGCTTTGTTCATTATTTGAGGTAGTGAACGAATTAATATTGTTGATTGAAGTTGATACTTAAAGATAAAAAAAAATGGGCCAACACGTGAGTAATTACTCAAAAATCCGCATTCCACGTCTGCCTAACAGAACTATTCCTTGGACCCTTTCATCACTCACAATATACAAAGTATCATTAAAACTTAATTATTTGATATCAAATAACATTGAGCGCAATAAGTACCTTTCCCAATAATTTGGACCTTGACGCGAAAAAGTCCTTCGTTTCGTCGTTTTCGTCTTCGTCTTCTTCGTTTTCGTTTCGTCGACTTCGTTCCGTCGTTTTCGTTTTCGTCGTTTTTCGTTTCGTTTTCGTAACTGTGTTTTGTTAGTTTTATTTGAGCGAGAGAGAAAGGAAGAGGGTACTGATTATATATGCCAATCGTGTGAAACAATCGAAATTTTTGGAATAATTTAGAACATATTGGTCGATCATGTGAAATGTCTCTCAATCTGCGAAAAATATACATTTAATACATTACCTAAACTTTCTTATTTTAAAAAAAACTTTGTAAAAAGCCTCTTCTATATAATTCTTTAAATACTTTTTGCGAGTAACTTTCTTCTTGAATAACGATATTAATTTTAAAGCCTAGCTTTATATCTTTTTTATAAAATAAATAAAAAAAAAAATTTTTTCATAATTATTATAATTTTTTAAAAAAATAAAATTTTTACAAAAATATTTTTATGTAAAGTATAATAAAAAAAATATATTGTATTACTTTACAATCTTGCACATTCCATAATTTTCTTCATACATCATTTAAGTTTTCTGATATTTTTTCTGCTTTTTTGAGAGTAAAGTAATACTAATACTAATAGGATTACTTTTTGCTTTTTTTTGCCTTCTTTTTTTGTTGAATAATAGTGTTAATTTCAATATTATGTTTTTGGCATCCAACTGTAATTCTAGTTTGCAATTTTTCTACATCTTGTTTTTTCCAATTTCATAGCATTCAAAATTCTTTTAAACAAATTATAATCTGATGAATTAAAAGCTAATTTTCTTAAATTTATATTTGCAATCATTCATTATGTATAAAAAGAGAATCACCAATATGTCCACTCAATAAGTTGATTCTTTCTTATTTTGATTAAGCAGAAAAAATTCTTGATTTTAAATTATCTTGATTTCTTAAAACTTTCTAATATTTTGTTTAATATATTTTAAACTAAACATTTCAATGTCAAAAAAATGTTTATAACATATTTAAAAGCATTTTAAAATCAATATTACTATTTATATAAGAAAAAAATTGAGTTGTAAATTGAGTATAATTACTTTTTTCAACTATTAGAAAATGTAATATATTTGCATATTGTAATTTTCAAATCTAATTTCCAATTTATGTCCAACCCAAAATCTAATCTAACAAATAAAAAATATTATACTTTTAAAAGGTTATTTTGTTAAAAAAGAATATCTTTTATTGATATTGTTACCGGGTTCGTTTTCGTTTATCTTAACGTCTAAGTTAAAAGGCTGCGGCAGCTGATTCTACACGTTGGAGTTTCCAACCTTAGGATTTTCTCTAAATCCTACAGGTATCCGTTATACTAGAATCAACTCGGCAATTTATCACGTCTTAGAACT
>CAJVPP010002600.1:0-14195 GCA_910592005.1 Funneliformis mosseae
AGAAAATTTGAAAATGATTGAAATTATTTTTTAAAAAGTTAAAAAATTAAGCTTATTTATATAAATATTCCTATATATCAGAAAAAACTCAAATAGTACATTAAATCAATATTATTTTAGCAAATTAATTTAATCTGAAAGTTTGGTACATTGGAATGATAAATATATCTTACCTAAGAAATGATAAAACTATTATTCCTTAGGTATAATTATACTATTGTCTCTAAGGAACGATAAAATAATCATCTCTAAGGAACAATAAATGCATTGTTTCTTAGATACGATAAAATTGTCATACCTAAATAATGATAATACCATTATTTCTTAGGTATAATAATACTATCATCCTTAAGGAATGATAAACAATCGTCCTTAAAGAACGATAAAATCATCATTTTTTAAATACGATAAAATCATCATTCTTTAAATATGATAAAACTATCATTTCTTAGGTATGATAATACTATCATCCCTAAAGAACGATAAAACAATCATCCCTAAGAAACAATAAAATTATCATTCTTTAGGTACGATAAAATCATCATTTCTTAGGTACGATAATACCATCGTCTCTAAAGAATGATAAAATAATCATCTTTAAGGAATGATAAAATCATCATTCTTTAGATACGATAATATCATCATTCCTAAGAAATAATAAAATCATCATTCTTTAGGTATGATAAAATCATCGTTTTTAGATACGATAATATTATTATCCCTAAAGAATGATAAAATCATCATTCTTTAGGTACAATAAAACCATCATTCCTTAGGTATGATAATACTATCATCCCTAAGGAATAATAAAATAATCGTTTCTAAAAAATGATAAAACAATCATTCCTAAGAAATGATAAAACAATCATTCCTAAAGAACCATAAAACAATCGTTCTTAAGGAATGATAAAACTATTATTCCTAAGGAATGATAATACCATTGTACCTTAAAAACGATAAATCATTATATTTAAGATACAATAAATACATTATTCCTTAGGAATGATAAAACCATTGTACCTTAGATACGATTATATCATCATTTCTAAGAAACAATAATATCCTATTATTCTAATCAGAAGTTAATTGATTATAAATAAGATAGGTCAAATTTTGATATATACCAATTGGCTATAAGTATGCCAATTGGCTATAAATAAGATAGGTCAAATTTTGGCTGATTTAAGGCTGATTTCTGATGTATGCCAATTGGCTAGGCTGATTTTTGATAATTTGCTGAATTTAGGTCAAATTTAGGCTGATTTTAGGTTGATTTTCACATGTCTGATTTTTTTGATTTTGACCAGTGTCACACTTCAGGTCAAACAGCTTATAATTCTGTTAAAAGAAGTATGTGTACTTTTTCTGAAAAATTAGTTAGCATAACTTTACAAATAAATACATTTGGCTCTCATCTAAATAGTCAAAAAAAGATCATAAATTAAGATCTTGCAAAAAGAAATTTTCGTTATGCTAGAGAAGCCTTATGCAATCTTTGGAATTAAAATCAAATCTTTGAAAAACCAGTATTAATCCAATATGTTGAAGATAATATTTCTTCATTTTCAAATATACTCTTTATGAAAGATAAAATATTTGAACAGTAAATTAATGAAAAATCTGAAGTTCCTTGGAAATGAATAGAGAGGTATACTCAAATTTGTCAATATAGCCTTGATATTAAAAAATGCAATAACATTACTTGTTATAATCCTGTAAAACATAAAGAATCAGCTGCTTTTCTTGCAGAAAATAATGGCTTTTTGCCACTAGTTACAAAAGGTAGATGGACATTTCTTAATCTAATTCATATTTTACAATATAATGACAAATTAAAATTATTACCTTATGATGCTCATTATCCATCTGTTTTATCTGAAATGCATACCTGTCTTTGCTGCACTGTATGTAACAAATATTTTCTAACACTAGTAATGATAGAAAAACACAAAAAATCAGAACATATTAATTCAAAAAGAAAATTACAAAAAATGAAACCCTTTAATTTTATTGATGACTTTGATATAAACTTAGCTGGCTCTTCCAAAAAAATTAGTTGTGAATATATTTAAGATGTTGAATAATAAAATGTAGAAAAGTTTGAAAATATAGAGTAGTTCTTTTTATAGCTTCTTTTTTAATCTTTTTGTTCAGATTCTAATCTCTTTTATTTGCTATTTTTTTATTTTAGGTTTTAAAGCTTTGGTACTTTGCTCTTGATTTTTCAGTTGATAATAATAAAATAATAAAGCTTAATTTATTATTTATGTACGAAAGTATTACAATCAAATCATATGAGTTAATTTAATCCAGTTTGATTTTATGATTATCGTCTCATAATTTAGGCTGATTTCAATATTATAATGGCAGTCAGATTTTCTAAATTAGGACCTGAGATATGTATTAGTTATTTACCGCAAAATCAGAGATATCATTAGATATCACAGTGCAGCCGTGACTCTGATGATGTTGGCGATTGAGTGGTAAATAACTATTATATTTTCTGATTACTAACGCCCGTAATAAGAAAAATCACATGAATTATGTAAGTCACATGTTATTGTAAAAAGTACTGTTTTTTTACTTCTATAAATAATTTTTTTTTTACAATTTTTTTAAATGAGATCAAAGAAGACTGTGTAAAATTTAATATGTTTACAACCTAAAACATCCAAAAATATTGATTTAAAAAGGAAATTTTATTCCTGAGCAACAAATTCAAGATTAAAATAAGAAACTGTTACAAATTATAAATCTTGAATCATAAGATTTACCAATTAATATGCCTTTCAATAATAGTAGTAAAGGTAAGATTCTGATATTTAATAATTGTTACTTTCAAATGTTAACTTTTACTTTTTTATGCTTGTAATAATGTAATATTTTAAAAAAATGCTTTTTTCTATATCAAGCTTATTAAATAAAATATATTAAATATTTTGCGATACGATTTTCATTTGATATATCACGGTAATTGTGTCATATTGATATTTTCACAGAAAATTCAACTCCAATAGTGTTTCTGGTAAAATATCAATATAAAACATTACGGGCGAACAATTAGTAAGTGGGTAATATTTGTATATATCCCTCACCTTATTATATTAGCTGATATTTATCATATCCCTTATGCATATTTTATATATATATATATTAATTCATTTTTTTCTGATGTTATAAATTGGCTAAATTAGAACTAAGTCGATATAATGACTAAATTATTTTCAGATTAGCTAAATGCATTGCATATTGTATATATAAAATTTATACATCCTAGCTTAGCTTTTAGACAGATCTTGAAACCTTCTTGCAACTCAAATTATAAGATGATCAGCTAATTGAAAGAACATATATATATCAAATTTAGTAGTAGGAATTGTATTGGGAATTGTATTATATTATAGTTTTATTTATTATCATTCTATATGTCTCACATTCACATATATATAAAAAATAAATGCCTGAATTATAGGTAAAACTTTATTAATATTTATATATGTAAATTATCAATATAAAACTTTTTCATAGGTAAGAATTGCTACTAAAGTTATGACAGCCTGTCATAATGTCATATGACTTATAATACAGTAAATATAAATTCTTATGAAGCTGAAAGCTTTGTCAAAATATAATCTATATTATTCTGAGATATGCTTACTAATGTTAAAATAGTAAAAGTCTAATATGCTTAATCTTATTTAACTTTCAACTCACTAAATACAGTCGTTTCTCTTTATAATCATTCTCTGTATAATTACATCATATAAATCTCTCATTATAAGTATACATTTTATAAAAATTAATACCTATTAATATTATATAAAAAACCCCTTTATAATTACAATGTTTTATAATCACACCTTTTCAGAATTAACACTTAATAATAAATATAAAAATCTCCCCTATATAGTAACTTTTATTATAATCACACTTTTTATTTTTGATTCTAAGGGATGTAACTATAAAGGAAAATGACTGTATTTCATAAATCTTTTGAGCTTTTTTCTTTGTTTTTTAAAGTAAAGTTTTTACTAACTGATTTGAAAATCTATTTTCTAACTTCATTTTAGGATATACGCTTAATATTAAATCTTCAGAAAAAATCATATTAATCCTTTAATATCTTATTAAAATGAAAATAGTAAAAGATCAAATCTTAAATTGTTTTCTTACTAGCATCTTTAGTATTAAGGATATCTTTATACAATTTGAAAAAATTGATAGAATCATTTATATTAAAAGTGAAGGAATCTAGTTGTAATAATATATAGTCTTCAGAAGTATTAATTAATAATTCTTAAATAAAGTATTTCAATAAAGATGAGTTATTTCTTTCCAAAGATTTGATCTTTTTTCTTAAGGTATTTTCAGCAGATGATTTGTTAAAATACCTTCTCTGTATGGCTTGTTTTACTAAAAACATTTCTAAATATTCAGCTAGGCAGGTAAAGTACTTTTTGTATGAATTGTTAATGTAATCATAATACACGGTATGTTTACAAGATAAAAAGACAGTATCTTGAGAAAAATCTTTAGTAATTTCTTTAGCATTAAAGATGGTCACTGCAATTAAAAAAATGATGCAGTTGAGTTGTAACTTGTGACGCAATTAAATTTCCTTATGGTATAATTAAGTTGCAATTTAATTGAAATTTGAAAATAATTATGGGGACTATCTTTATTCAGCACATTTGGTATATGTTAACTGGGTTGCTATTTTTTGAATTAATGTATTCTCGACATCCTTTATTGATTCTCCAGTATTGTTAGTGAAGTTAGAAGAATCTTTTTACCCATCAAGTTAAAAATAGCTGAAATTTCAATATTTGAAATAATTATAAACTTTTCCTAGTAGAATTTGGATTTATGATAATATTGATCGTCTTCCTGTAATTGGAAAAAAAAACATGCACTGGTTTGGTATATAGAAGTTGCTTCTCAATGCACGATCTGTAAAAAATATGTTCGCAAGAAAGGATGGTAAGCACTTTGATGGGTAATGATAAATATTAATAGTACATTCAGAATATGGCTCTAGCTTTGGAATTTCTTTATCCCAACCATATCATCTTTAAGATACTTCAAGATATTATAGGCAAGGTTTCTATGGTTGGTAAGAGATGGGCGAGGTCTCTCTGGGACTTGGTAAGATTGATCTTTGGTTGATTCTGTGTTCGACATATTAGTTTAACTTACCAGGCTTATAGCCAACTGACCTGATTTTATAGCACTATTAAAATTCCGCAGGAGCTAAGGAGCCTCTGGATCAGCATTTCATTACGCACTGCATTGTTAATGCCTCTTGCAAATCAATAAAAATGACAAATGCTTAGCATACGTATCCCTGCTTTTTTTCTCATAAATATTCAAAAAAAAAGATAAACAATAACTTATTTATAAAATTCAAACAAGAAAGATAATTTTCTGATCTGCATTTTTTCTGGTCACGAACGCAGTGAGTGGATGGTGCGAAATAATGATTTGCTGGAAAAATATCCACACCCGAATACTGAAATAAATGCAAATCGAGTCAACCCCTATTCATTCGGCAAGTTTTTTTTTATTTCAGGTGATCGATTTCACGTGACTATTCACGAACAGAATAAAGTTTTATACGATCTTATTAAATGCTTTCTTTATTATTTTTTCAATGATGTGATGCAGAAAACGCAAACATTCGATTATGCGATGTAGTAGTCATGAAAGTCATAGGTAGTCTCAACGTATGAATGATTTAGTCGATTTGATTTACTTTTTCAAATAGATTATCTGCAGGAATTTCGCCTCGGACCCAATAGTGTAATGCACCCAATATAATATTAGAATGAAATTTGTAATACATAATTTCACTTTCATAATACATGTTATCATCGAAATGGTAGAACATCCATCTCAACCCATCAGTAAGCACACCGTTAATTGGTTTCCTATATCACAAGTAAAAACATTAGAATTTTAACAAAATAATATCCAATGAAGGATGTAAGATCATACTTTTCTCTTTTATGTAGCGCCTTCATTTGTCCAAGAAGTTCGCCTGTACCTTGAGCAAATGACTCATCTTTCTTTGCTTCAACAGCACAGAATACACAATTGCTTGGTAAACTATGCCCGGCTTGAAGTGACACTAAAGTAGTTAAGAGTAGTTAGAAGAAATTGAGAGCAGAGTATTTAGCCCGCTAATTAGCAACTTACGATTATTAGGTTCTGCTCTTTCAGCAGAAATATAGTCAATTGATCCCCTTAAAGTCAAATCTCTTTCAAAATTTTGGGGTCTGACATAATACTCTGGATATATTGCTAATTTATCTTTTTTAGTGTCGTAAGTTTTTGGATCATACTTATGGTCAACCGCTTCCAATAAGTATGTATCAACTATCGTCCTTCTTGCAGTTTCAAGCTAAAAATTGTGAAATACAGTTAAAATAAATTGGAAATAAGTGTTTGAATGAATTGATTTTAACTTACACTTAGGTTCCAGCGTCGAAATATCCTTTCCATTACATCTTCAAAAAGCTTTGAAGGTTTCAATGCTATTTCATCCTTGAAAATTAAATAACCACCCATTTTGACTTCAAGCTGAGGTATTTCTTCGATCTCAATGCTTGAAAAAAATTTAACCTATGTACAAATAAAATATTTATTATATTGACACTTTACAGCTGGGTATCCCTATACTTACAACTCCGTCTGATGAAAACGCTGAAAGTAAGTCTGTTACAATGTCATCTCTTTCTTCTGCTAATGCTAATTTTTGCGCAGTTTTTAAAACTTGTTCAAGTCTAAAGGATTGCCTAACCATCTTTTCTTTACGTGGTGTCGTAAGCAATGTTTCAAGTTGCTCAAGCCTTTGCTTGTTATATAATTCCGACCTATGTCGTAGTCCAGATGAGATACTATGAGAAAGCTGGGTCGCCTTATAACGCAAACTGAATGAAGCATTTTTAATGGTACGAGAAAGCAAAAACATGATTACAAGGAAACAGTATGTAGAACTGGAACCAAAATCTCTTGTCATAAGTTCGCAGTAGAAATTGGCATGAAGAATTGAAGGATGATCTTAAAGACCAATTTCTAAATCAATGGTGGTTTCGAAATAAAGTCACGTGAATTGTAAATGGTGATGAATATATCCCGCATGGCGAAAGAAACTAACCAACAAACAAAGAACTTATCCTATCCTTTACTCATGCCCACCATCTTCAATCTGGGTTGAGGTTAACATTAAATTTGATATAATTGATTCTGCTTCTTAGTGAAATATATTTAACTATTAGATGTTTATAGGTGGTGTACAACCGAAAAAAGATCGCGAACATGCAATGACAAATATTCAACTCGCTAAACCCATTGTGCAAGAACCGAATTTCTTATAGTAGCTCCTGCCCTTGGCACAATACTTCATTCGGATATTCCAAACCCTAGAGCCACCTCAATACCAGTAGGAACTCCATTAAATGATTGTTCACATTGAGGTCAATATATTGGTTACTGTCCTTCTCGTCTTAATTATGATGCAGTTCGTTGGTGCAAAATAAATTGGAATCGATATCTAGATATTTGATATAATGTTCCGTATTGACTTTCAATCAATTAACAGAAGGTGATGAAGAAGATGATGAGGAAGACAGTGATGAAGATGATGAAAAAGATGATTGTGAAGAAGATGAGGAAGAAGATGATGAAGAAGATGAATGATTAAGAGGAAATTAAATTTTACATTTATTTGAAAATTTAATATTAACTAATATGTAATGCTTTTTTTCAAAACAAAATTCAATTTTAACAAAATGTTTTCTTCATTATTTTCAAAAAAATGAGGCCAGAAATATTTGATATCTTTAATGCGATAGGGGAAAATAAGATTCTTCGTATCAAGACTTTTACTGCATCCAGTTTTTCGGATCTAACGAGAATAGGTCACATATATCAAAAAATTTCTGAAAATTGGGCGAAAATTACTGCGCCAGTCACATGATACTATTTAAGCGTCAATGTTAACTGGTATAACTGATGGTTGGTTGTTTCCTTGCTCGCTTTTGTCTGATCAGTTATAGAAATCACATGATCCTCATTTCCATCACACAAATTTTTGTTAAGCTTCGACAATTAAGTTCTGGATCAGAAATATAATATGTAACCTTAATCATGTATTTATATTTGCAATTAACAAGCGTTATCGATTTTTCCTTTTAATTGATAAAAATAAATTGCAAGAGCTAATGCTGATCGTGAAACATTAAGTTTCTATCTACATAGTTATATACATTTATAGAATTCTAAATACTAATTGTAAAATCATTATCACTTGATAACAATTACGCTATCTAATCAAACAAACGAGTCAATTTACGTTTCTCTTCATCAAACAAACTCTGACTTTTCTTAGCGTCACAATGATAACTTCCCATCCCAAAGTCAATTAAGTAAACAACATCATTAGTATCATCAAGCAAAATATTTTCCTCACGAATATCATTGGGAAGTACACCTCTATCGTGAATTGCCTTTAATGCAAGAAGACCCATAACCCTTTGCCGTTCTGTTATATGTTTATAATTATTTAAAGCAGAACCAACAAGAGTCATGCCAATAGCATAATACATCCCACCGTAAAAGCCATAACACAACAAATTTGGAATGTGAATTCCCTGAATGTCAGAAAGAATTTTATAAATATTGACTTCTTGTTGCATTTCTTTCAGGACATGTGGGGTTTTCGATAAATCAGCACACTTCAAAGCAATTGTATTTCCGCAGAATTCACATAGCAGTGTCTTTCCACTTCGTCCTTGTCCTAATATACTCTTATACTTGAAATCTGCTAAGCCAAAATTCTGAATAGGTTTCTGTATCTGTCTTTTTTCATTTGCTGCGGCCGAGGTACTAGGAGAAGGTCTCTTCTTAGAAGCTTTGACTGTCGTCCTTCCCTTAGTTGATTTAGTAGTTGATTCAGATTGGGAGACTGACTGTCTTTTTCTTTTATCGGTAGTTATAATAGGATTTTTAGAAAAGTGATCTGCACATAAAACCTGAACCATATATGCATACGTTTTAAGGACCGGAGAATTAATCGGAAGGGTCTTTGAAATATAAAGTACTGACGGTTCATCAGCTGGTCGGCGCAGAAACCAGTGATGTTGATAGGTTGATAATACACCATACTGAAGTTGAGCTTCTACCATATAGGTAAAAATCTGTCGAATAACATGTTCGTTCATTTCATAACGTTCGTTTGTTTCATCAAAATCCAGAATGTTTGTTCATCATTCGATTGTAACAACAATTGAAAAACGTGTTCCCTCTTGATCTCGATTGGTGCGATAAATTCAAATGAAGCAAACATGGTAACAAATTCCGGTATACCAGCGATAGGAACTGGTCGTCTCGAAAATTCATAATTTGGCAAAAGATCGTTTAAACTAGACAAATATTGGAATAAAAAGCACTGCGAATATCCTCTTCGTTAATACAAGACGGGAAGTTGGTAAATTGTGGTCTTTCAAATTTCGGTTCATTATCAAAGTGAAACTTATTAATTTTCTCGAAAAGATCATCCCAAAGAAGAATCTTCGTTGTAGTATTCTGTGAAGTAATAACATCTGGATGATACCCAATAGGTAACGGAATACATGATAACGCTTGTTCTTGACTAAGAAGCCCTAAAAAAAATAGCTTTAGTTACTACGAAAATTAACTGCCTTGAAAGACGTCCATTGAATATAGAACTTACTGTGGCTTTTCAAACTATTAACTAATAATGCGATCCTTCTTGCTGGTCCATCAGGGAATCTATAAGGTTCAGCACGAAGTATTTCTCTAGTTAATTGAAGGAAATCAAAACCGGTGACCCTCTCATCACGAATTTTTCCATAGTCATTGTTGTTGAGGTATAAATTCTTTGTTCGTAAAAAATTAATAAGTTGTTCTGTACTAAATCTTTCCACGTCTTCTACCAAGGGATCAGACATTTAAAAATATAGTGGGACAAAAGCAGGTTAGCAGTTGTACAGAAAAAAGAAAAAATTTGCATAACGCAGATATCTGTTAGCTAAATAATGTGTAAATTAAAAAAATTTATCTGCAGATAATTTCTACTATAATTTCAATCGATCAATTATATATTAATTCGTAATCCGTGTTAAATTTACTATTAAATTGGGTGAATTTTTGTTTTTTGACACATTAAAGGATCACCTGATATTTATTTTCTATCTATCGATGTTTTGCTAATATTCTTGACGATTTTAATTTGAGGGAAAGATAGATTCCAAGCCGATTTGAGCGTGCAGTTCAATAATGCGGAATTTCAATTTTACTTTTTTTATAATTTTTTTTATATATTCTCTTTTCAAACCATTTTATAACATTTTATTTTGTATTTATTTTTATTACATTATTATTTATTTATTATGCACTCGTTGCTCCTAACATATCAACTGACTTTTCCGCCATTTTTTGACGATGTTGTGTTGAATAACGAAAGATCCACCCTTGAATAGTTTGTAATTTTGGAATCTCATCATAATCTAATTCTCCTTCCTCAACTTTACTCTTTAGACTTTCTAGCATTGTAGTAGACGTAAATCTTTTACTTTTATCAACATCTAAGAAATATCTTTCAAAAAGTTCCCATACTTTTTTAGATATGCGCTTTTCACTCCTTTTTTACCATATTTTGTTTGCTTTTTAGCGCCCATCCAGACTATCATAAAAGGAATTCCTATTGGAAAGGTAAGATTTTAATTTGTAAATTATTAAAAAACTAATCTATTTACTATGTAACATTTTGATTTTCTTGTTTCTCAGGAATATCTTTGATCAAAACAAGCAGCAATTAGACATTTTTCCAATAATTTTTATGAACTTTACCTTACCTCTTTGTATTTCTAAAGCAAGTTCTAATTCTTTAATCAACTCATCTTTTAGCAATCATGGTAATAATATTTCGTTTTTTTAATTCAAATAATATTTTGTTCTTTTAAGATCAATACCTAGATTAAAGATAAAGTACAGGTTGGATATATATTTATAAAGCTGAAGATAAGATATATTTTATCACCTAATATATTTAGCATAGCTACTATCCATTTATTTTTAGAAATTATATGAGTTTATACTGTGGGATTTGGAATTTCAATTTGCTTTTTTTGCAAATTAGCTATTTGTGATGATGAAAATTTTATTCATTTTCTAATATTAGGAATTTCTTAAGCTGGTCAAGTCCATTCAAATAAATTAAAATTATCAGGTAGAATATTTTTTATTCGCTTATTTTGGCCTAATAAAGTAAATCAAAAATCAGATATTATTTATTAATAATTATTATTTCCTTTGATTTTAAACATACCTTTTATTCAATTTAGTTCTAGATATGCAATAGATATTTTACAAATATCTTTAATCACAATTTCAATATCAGTTCCTTTTATTATATACACATTTGATATAATTGTATAAATAATCTAAAAAATAATATTAGATATAAATAAGTCATATTTTTTTCACTTAATATCTGAATGTGATGACTATTAATTAAAGATAGTCATTAGTTCTACTCAATACTATTCAGTCTGATCTTAGTTTTTATAAAACAGACTGTAATTTTAATACAATAAGACTGATAATAAGACTAATTGAAAAACCATCAGCCTTATATTTTGATCTTATAAATAAATATAATTTTCTTCTTTTTTTATAGGTTCTTTTAGTAGCTAATTATAGTAAATTTGTTTTTTTTTTTTCATTTCTTTTGTTTTTCCATTTTGTTACTTCAAAATTTTAACAATTTTCTTTATATTTTTTTTAGAACTTCATTCTTTTAACTCTTTCAATTCATGCTCCTTAAATGATTATGAATAGGTCATTTTTATAATGCTTTCTTTTGTTTGCTTTATTTTTTTTGTTTCTTACTTTATTTCTTTAAACTTTCTAACATTTTTATTTTTTATTTTTAATAATTCTTTCAGTCATTCTAATTTGTAATTATGGTAAACTAGTAATCATAATATCATCAACGAAAATACATTAAAAATAAGTAAATAAAGTCTCTTAGTATTTTAAAAATAGTCAAAAATTAAGCAAATTAATTATCTTATATTGGCTAAAATTTAGCTAAATATAAGCAAATAGAAAATCTTACTTTAGAAAATTTCTCTAAATTGGCTAAGTACATAAACATGTTACCTCTATATTTATTTTCTAGAATCCTATACTCATGTCTAAATTTATCTTTTTATAAATGTAAAATAGCCTTTCTATTCTTAATTTCCAATAACTCATACATAATTATTGCATTTTCTATATTACAATAATAATATTAATATATTCTTAAAATTGCAACTGAATATTTTATTTTGTTTACCTTCATTAATACTTATTATAATAATAATTATTTATTTATATATATTTTGTTAATAGAACAATTAACCAATCGTTACAGTTAAAAACTACAAAATTATTCTATTACTGTTATTACGCAAAGAAATGTAATAATGTTAATTAAAGTAGAAATTAACTTCTCACTAATTAATTTTTTTTATGACCTCAATCCTTTTCTTTGCTTGTTTATTCACTAACTTTACTATATAGATCATCTTCATTATCATATAGCCTTTTATTATATATTTCATACACAGTTTCTTCTTTTATCATTTTAACAGTTTTTAGTTCATATTTTAAAGCAATATTAGCATTTAATTTATCATTGGCTATATGAAATAATAATAAAAGGTTATATAATAGTAGATATTTTAAACCATAAGTCATTAACTCATACCTTCAAAAAATTCAATTTGACTAAAATACATATAGCCATAAAAATTCTTAAAATTTGCTTTATATACTACAAGACAATTTGATTGTAATAAGTCTAAAGCATCTTCAGTCTTAGATCCATTGATGCATATGAATAGCATCTAATCCTTAAGTTCAGAATTTTTTTTAATTTCTTATATACCTTTTCAGTCTTATTGTACTCATCTTTTACTATTTTTTGCTCAAAGTCTGAGGTTGATTAGTTGTGGCGTCTGAAGACTTTACTGGATTGTAAAAAGGTAATTATTAACGGAAAAAAAAATCAAATGGAGCTCCTTTACAATTCTTATATACGGTACAAAGTGATAAGTGTTTATTATGTGATGTATGAGAATACTGATGTTTAAGTTTCTGATATTTTATAAAACTTTCGTCAGGGAGCTTAATTTCACCTTCTTGATTTTCTAAAAACTCAAATTCATTAAGATCATATGTGCCCTTAAAGAGATCTTTCATTGTTACATCTTTATTTAAGATTGAAAGAAATGTAAACTGTAAAGTCCAAAATTTCATGTTAAAAATTTAAAGTTTTCCCAAAAAAACATGAGAATCTTGCTGAATCATGACTTCCCAAGATTCACAGGGTTTGTTATATGATGTTAATATGACAATCCACATATAAGGCATGCGGGCATAAAAGGAAGTACTGTCAGCTATTTTTTCCAAATTTAAAATACCTTCTGATAAGAGATCATATAGGATACTTTCCCATCTTTATCAGCTTTATCATGTTTAGATACAGGGATATTAAGGATGGCATGAGCAATTGCTGGGATTACAGTGTCATCAAATTAAACTTGTATCGATCCATAAGTTCTTCCTTGACATGTGACATATAATGTACGTAATCTACATTATTTGTTCCACGTTTAAGTTTCTTCAACAAATCATCATAGAAAATTTCTAGGGCCCGAACTTGCCCACAAAAGTCGCTAATAAAACGACGAAAAGTATAACTGTTGATGTAATCTCTTAAAGAATTACGTTCAGAGACAAATTCACTAATGTTCTGTACCTCAAATATATATTTAATTACGGTACGATATTATATAAAAGGTAAGGTACGATAAATTATTTATAGATACGATCAATTATATATAGATACATAATCAACGGCGATCATTAACTCTATACTTTTGGGTACGTTTAAACAAGTTAAATATATTTGCTTAAATTAACATTAATTTGCTTAGATTTTTTTTTATTTTTTTTTAGCGCGTCTAATTCATTTTCTAGATAGCAATATTTGTTTTCTTGATAAAATATTTCTAATAAAATAATTTGCATATCGATATGTGTTAGATACAGTAGCGGTCATAAGTATCCGACCCCTCATAATTCTTAAAGTTAATTAATAACACCCATTAAAATTTTCCAAA
>CAJVPP010002601.1:0-14190 GCA_910592005.1 Funneliformis mosseae
TTTTTCAAGCGAAAGTTTGATGATCATCTAAATTTTTTTTTTGTATCATCGACACTTATAAATTTACAGGTGATTATGTATTGTGTTATATTATATTTATAAAAAATTTAAGAGGTAGTTATATAATAATTTTGGACAATCTCGGGCGGTCAGATACTTATGACCGCTACTGTAGGTCTATCCATTAACATACAGCTGTTACAACTGCAAGTTAAGGAATAGTTACCAGCTTCATCGCTAGTTGAATGGCCTCACAAAAACTCAAAGTATTTTAACAACTAGATTCTAGCACTTTTATATGACCTCAAATGCTTTAACATTAACTTATCCTTACCAGAACAATTTACTCATAGAATACAAGGTGGATCCACTACAATTTAATCAATTATTCCATAAGACTACAGGAAATCAGCCCTCTTCTTATCCAAATATTTCCTAATGTTTGTGAAGCAATTAGTAAGCTAAGATGAAAAGTCATTATATACTGCTAAAAATCTAAGATATTTGTCATCTATTCCTAGAAAAGGACCGTCTCTGAAATAGTACCTCAAGGCTAAGAATGCATTTAAATGTTGATAAGCTTAACTCCTTACCTGCAACTACAATATACAGACAAAATGCACTCATAGATTCCCAATACTACCCTTATAAGATGAAATAATAGTCTATTTATTTGTTATATATTGGAACTGTAACGTCAATATAATAATAATAGATCATGTTCTAAAGATAGTAGACAGTTTTGCTGATATTATTTATTATACGTATACTTATTCTACTAAGATATTTCTGTACCAATGTGATGAGTATTCACTCAACAGATTCACATTATTTAAGAGTAACTCTCCTGAACTCAAGAAATACAACTGTATAGTGATCACGTCTTTCAGCCTCTATGTAAAAATCGTACTTAAAGATACTTAGAAGTACCTGATCTTCAATACTTATGAAGAATATTGCATTCTACATTTTTAACCGCTTTTATAATAGTATCTTCTAGTTAACTCTGATTGATTTTTGCCACCCTGCATCTCCCATATTAATATCAAAATTTATTATGTTACCGCATAGTCAAAAACTACTAACTCTTTCACAATAATTTTCTGCTACCACACATTTAGAATTTTATACAGATAGTTTTCTTACAGGCTTGAGTACTCCTTTTATAAGAATGGATATGGCTTAACTGCAAACAAATCTATATTTACCTATAGTCTCCTTTCATTTGCATTAGTTATTATATTTCTCTTATTATTAGTAGCAGAGCTAGCAGCAATTTTTACTGCTGTCCTTATTACTTCACGAAATTGCTATATTACTATCATAATAGATTCACAAGTTGTGATTAAACAATTTCACAATTTCAAAAGAATTTTGTGTTTTTCTCTATCCACCAGACTCCTGTTCAAGATTAATAATTTTTTGATTTGGCTGAGCCTTTCGACCTTTTTTACCTTAGTAAAAAATGTCAATAATACTACAAATACTTTAGCAGTTTGTAATTGGTATATAACTAAATATAGTAGTTAGAAGCGACTCAACTTAAGTCTGAATATTATACTGCAAATTGTATGTATTTATATCATAGTTATTTAATAAAATACTAAAATTTTCATGAATATAATACTAATGAAAAGGTGCAAAGAATTTTAACTTTACCAAATTGGTAAGTATCCTAATAGTTGTTTAGTATCTGATTTATTATGCCTCTAATTTTTAATGTTGTTAATTGATACATAAATAGGATGAAGATTACGTTTTCTCAATATGTCAACATTAATAGCATCTGAATATAATATTATTGATAAGATTTGGAATAATATGAGATAATTTTTTCTGTATTTTCTCACTATATTCCAGTATTTTGTTCACTGTATATTCTTTTTCCATCATGTTATATATATATTAATATATATATCATATTGTTAATATAAATATTAAAAGCTCAATAAAATGAAATAATTACCTTAAGCTTTTCAAAAGTTAGCGCAAAGTTTCGTGATATATCAAAAATAGATAAATATTTTTTATACAATTTATAAAGATCAATGATAAAGATAATATTCCTTATTATTATAATCTATTATACAAGTTTTATGATATGTCAAACATGATAGATTCATATTATCCATATATATGTATTCTTGTTTGATAGATTTTAGATCAAGATTTGTGTGTTTATTAAAAAATCTTATTATTGCATTATCTGTCTTATTACTAAGTTTATGATTTATAACTAATACCATTAAATCACTATATGCTTCATTTGGATAATCTGTATTTATTTCAGATTTAGATTTAGATTCAGATTCTTCTAAAGTATCTTTCAAGATATCATCAAAGACAGATTCTTTATTATCTGTTGAAAATAAAATGCTTTGAATATCACCTTCTAAAATTGACATGCTTTGATTACCACCTTCTAGAATTGACGTGTTTGGTTACTACCTTCTAAAATTAACATACTTTGTTCACCACCTTCTGGAATTGATGTGTTTTGGTTATTATAATTCAAAAACTTTGATCATTTTCATTGATTTCAATGCTTTGATCATTTAATGACATGCAATTTGAAGATTTATTGCTTGCAATTTTATGCCATTTTGTTTTGGGTGGAATTTTAATGCTTTAAAGTTGAAGTTCTAATTGATTCTGACTTTATGTAAATGTAGACATTTTTGTTTGAATATCTATATATTTATATTGGACTTTTTTTTTCGATTGATATAATGATATTGTTCTTCTAACAATCAAAATATATTCATTAATCCTAATACTAAATCCAATACTAACTTTAATAATAATACCTCAAACAATTTTAATTGGGTAAAAACCTAATATCATTCATTCTTGATTAAGTTCTCATTGTTGAGTTTTGATAATCAATTGTGGCTAAAATTTATGTCTTGTAAAAAAAAATGTATTACCATTTTATTGATATATATATATCTTTTGTTTTCCGTGAATTTTTTTTTATAAATTTTACAAAATACTACACTAATTTGGTTTATTACATAAAGAGAATTTCGGTCACAAAAATTTTATAAAATTTATACTAGTTACATTAACGTATCCTTCTATATAGGGAATGGTTCTCTTTATATTAGCGAGATATTTGTGAACTGCTATCTAAATTAAATTATAATAATTTATGAATCCTTTCTTTTGAAAGATTTCCATGAAGATGAAATAATTAAATAAAATCGCTGGCTAATCCACTTATCTATATTACATTCTTATGAGTGAATAATTAAGTAAAAGAAAATTCCCTTAAGATTTCAACATTTTTAGAGAGCTCGTCCACCACTATAGTTAGATGAATCAGCAAAGGCAGCTTGTCTACGACGATAATGCTCGCGCCATTTACGCCTTCCATAGGTACTATATAAAACGACAATAATACCAGCTCCAGCAACACTTCCGAATATAATTAGACCGATAGATGTTGTCATTTTCATTCCTGACAACTCATTTGCTTCTTCTTGCTTTGCTTTTGGAGATTCAGGAGCGGAAGATGTTGGAATAGTATTAGTTTCTGCATTAGTAGTATCATTTGTTCCTTTTTCAGCATCAATATTATTAGGAGTTGATATTTGTACAGGTGATTTTGGAGTTGAAATTGGACTTGCATCGACCGGTTCCTTTCCATCATTACCATTTGTTGGATTCTTTCCGTCAACTGTGCCATCCGGATTTTTGGGATTCTTTCCGTTGTCAGTTGCGTCATCTGGATTCTTGGGATTCTTTCCGTTGTTAGCTTCGTCTTCCGGATTCTTGGGATTCTTTCCGTTGTCAGTTGCGCCATCCGGATTCTTGGGATTCTTTCCGCTGTCAACTGCGCCATCCGGATCCTTGGGATTCTTTCCGTTGTCAGTTGCGTCATCCGGATTCTCACCAGTTTGAAAATTCAACCCATTATCAACGAATTTAGAAAAAGGAATGATAGCTTCTTGATCTTTTTTTAGAAAAACTCTCTTTTGTTGATCGTTCCCAACATTTAATTTAGACGGAGAAATTTCATCTGAAGTAATCTTATTCAAGGATTTATTCTTTGGAATTTTACCAGAAATATAATATTTTTCAATGGAAAATTTACCATCTTTTCCAACCGATTTAGGACTTGTCTTGGAATGAAAGTAACCTTCATCATCTTTAGTCCATTGACCATCAACTATTTTAGGATCAGAAAATTTAAGGCCCACATCAACTTTTTCATCACCCGTTTTGTACACGGATAATTCACCAATAAATTCACCCGAAGCTTTATTAAATTGAGCGATTTGATAACAAACATAATAACTTTCTTTTCCTTTAAGCTCATTTAAAGCGGATTTACAACGACAATTAGAATATTTTTGCCATTTCATTAACATCTCCTCTTTATCGTAAGGTTCATCTTTGCAATCACGATGTTGATTGCGTTTCTTTTCTTTTTGATTCTTGTCTTTGATACATTTTGATTTTTGTGATTTTTTAAAATCCAAAGTACTTTTGTACCAAAATTTACTTTCACATTCACGATATTTCTCGGAGAGTGAAGAAGTGGCTTGAGTGTTTGTAGGAAGTAATGCACACAGTGCAAACGCCAACAATATTCCTATTAGGTTTGTTATGCAATTTTTGATTATTCGTGCCATTTTTATTAATCTAAAGTGGTTATTTTGTGATTTATTTATTTAACAAGTCATGCACCAGCATGAAGCTGTCGGTAATATTTTTTTTTTTTACAAGAAATTTTTTATAGACAAGTAACAACCTTGATTCCCCTTTATTTCCTTTTGAAAATGAAGGGTGAAGGACAAGGTAGAATATATATAATGGAAAGAAATGTGAGTTGGTTTTTCTCTCGAAAGACGGGTTTTATATTATATTTTATTTTTTATCGCCAAAATTGAGCGTCAAATAAATAAAATTAAAATGAACATGAAATTGATGAAATTAATGAAAATGGAGGGAATGGTTATGGAAGGGATGGAAACGAGAGAAAGGTAAGAGAACAAAATTACAAACGGTTCTAATCTACAAATTATCCATTTATAATACGAAGTACCACATCTTTTCTTGACATATCTTTTATGCCATAAATAGAATATCCCAATTAGTGAAAGGCATACCTAATATGTTGAATAGTTAATTAATAGGATACAAAATAATTAAAAATCGTCATCAAGCGGAAATTTAAGCGGATTTTCCGATGCAATTGGTTCCTAAACAAGGTTATGCGTGGAATAGGCATTTTGCATTTATGTTTCAATATTTTTTTTTTTTTTTTTTTTTTTTTACTTGGTGATACTCTTTAATTTGTCAAAAATAGAAACAAAGATATGCATTAAGCGGAGAAGATATTATATTTGTACCATGCATATTAAAAAAAAAAAAGGTTCCGCATGAAAGTTTTGATAAACTTAAAAAATTTAATTAGTTTAGTTTCACTTTTGAAACAAAAAAAAAAAAATATATATATATATTTTTTTTAAGGTTGAAATCATGTTAATTTGATAAACATAATGAAGTTTGGTACGACCTATTAAAAGCTGAAACAGATGCACCAAAGATGGTTAATTACACAATGGGGGGACAATGTTTCATATTGCAATATCAATCTAATGTTACCGCATAAATTCAATCAAAAAGAATCCTCTTTTGATAAATAATTTAAATGTACTCCTGAATTTTTTATTGTTGGATTTGGACAAAGATCTCTTTTACCATCTTTTTAAATTGAAAATTTTAATCGAATCTTTTGATTCGCTCATAACTTCTCTTACGATCGATCAAAGGATTTCGTCTCAGACAATCAATTTCTTTTTTCGCATTGTCATGGTTCCGGTAAATTTTCCTGTTACCCTACATTTCTCTCTCATAGATTTGGGATAATGATTAAAAGCGAAATTTGTAAGATCAAATCATTTCTTTGGTTGAACATTATAAAGGGAAACACTTTGTTTGATTAATAATCAACCTTCATGTATGATCATTTATTAATTTAATTAGCAATAAATGAAAAAAAAATTAAAAGTATGCAAAGTGATATTTTTGGAAAATAAAAAAAAAATAAGAGAACAAGTTCATTTCGTTAAATCCGTATTTGTCGTACAAAGTTGCTACGTCAAGAGTTAAAATCCTTATCGTAGGACTACGTGATTCTTATCTATTATTGTTTCATTACATTACTTTTAAATATTATTTTAGATGTCATCATATATTGTTCACATTAAGCGTTATGTTCTGATTTATTGTCATGTATTTTTATGTGCAAAATATTCATTTTCATAATCAATTTTTCGCAATGATACAATACCTTTCTTTGCATTTATACATACAATACTATCAAATATTTAATGTATTTCAAGCTTTTTTATTATTTATGTTTTGATATAAATAATACAATAAAATTAAAAGCTATCATTTAATGATAACTTTTTGATTACATAAAACTTAACGTTTATTTCGGCCATTGATTTCTGAATAATATTTCAATGAAAGTTTTTATGCTTCGCCCAAACTTCTGTGTTATCGCCCGAAGCGTATGATCGGTTACTATTGTTTGGTTTGCGTCTGAAATTGGTAATTCCACTTAAAAACTATTTTTAGAACCGTCGATTACATACATGTATTACAAATTTTTTTTTTTGATTTTTTAAGTGCGTGATTATGAAATGATTATTATAACATAAAATTCTAAAAATTCGAATGTAAAAAAAATTCATATACTTGTAAATTCTGAAATTGAGATTGGGATTCCAATTTCAGACACCTTTTTTTAAAGCGTAGTTAAATCACGTGAATTGATTTATCACGTGATATAAAGATGATCGTGATTGGTCCGTAGAATGATAGGGCTGAAAATTTTATATCTGTAAATTTAAGTGAATTTAATAATTAAAGGTGTTCAAATTTAAAATTAATAATAATCATCAGAGTTTTTTAAATAAATTTTTTATAAATTATTACTAAATATTACAAAAAGATTTTTTATTAAAATTTGAAATATTTGAATTTAGAGATTTTAATACAGTTGTATCTTCTTATAATTATACAGTAATATATTGACTTTTAAAGCAAATGTATTTTTAAAGAGGTATTACTATGAATGTGATTATAGAGAAGAATATTTTTTATAATTTAACTTATTAAAAATTTCAAATGTGTAATTATATATATAATATACTTATATAAAAGTAACTATATAGAAATATAATTATATCCCTATTTTTTTTAATACTCCAATATTTATTATAAATTCTTTCAATTAATTTTATTATACTTAATCTTTGTTATTAGTCCAGAATGAAGTGAAGGATTATATATATCTATGTAAAGTGTCTTAATGTTCGCTTACTCAAAATTGAGTCAATGCTAATTGGCTTTTACAATATTTTTTTAGTTAAAATCATTCTAGATTTAACAACAGTTCCGTTACCCAATTTTATTTATACAAATTTTATAACTGTTTTGTAATTTTTTCAAAATCAAAAATAACTCTCACAACTCTTACTAGTTATAAAAATTACTATTAAAGTCAAATCTTAATTCACAACGTATATAACAAACCTTTAAGAAAACATTTAGGTCACGATATCACTTACAATAAAATAGCCTCTAAGTATTACTGGTCAAATATGTATTAAGTTATTAATAATTAGAAAAAAACTTGTAATATATGTTAATAATAAGGAAGACCTAAACAAATAGAACTGTTACACCTACTAGTTAAATAATCATTTAATTACAGGCCTTTGCCAAAAGTCTCTAAACGTCATCTTTTAGCTATTCATACTAAATACATTATATAATTATATAATACTGCAGTCATATAATGTATCTGACCTTGTTTACTTGAATCAAAACCAAATAAAAGCGTGTTTGATTCGTTTATTTTGATTTTAACCAAAATAAAATTTACCTTTCGAAAACTACAAAAATGTTCAAAAAATAATGCAGCAGTATATATTTTGCCATCAATATAGCAATAGTTACTAGACTATTACTGCAAATATTAATTGTAGATTTTTAATAATATTTAAAACTTTAAAAAGAATGAATGATACTGGAACTGTTAATTTGAGGCTTCGTTCTGGTTGATCATCCTTAATTAAGATTCGCAGCAAAGCCAGCTGAAGCGATTTGTCACAGCAAATTCAGGCTGTGATAAAGCAAATAAAGGCCTGACTAAGTACTAATTATTTAGTACCAAATGTGTAGTATATCGTACATTAATAAATAAATTAATAAATTTTTTTAATAAACTTTAAAATTTTAAGTTTTACATTGAGCCAAAAAGCGTATAGAGACTTTTAGTGGGGGTCTGTATATTAAAATATATTATGTAAAACCTCTTTCTTGAACTACTAAAAGAAATAAATATATTATAGTTATTACTAAATATCTTATCAAATGGGTAGAAACTGCTGCAATTCCTAATTGTACTTCTCAAACAAGTGCACAATTTATTTATGATAAAATAATTTGTTGTCATAGTATACCAAGAAAATCTTAACTGATCGAATTATATCTTTTAGAATAAATTAGTTGTTGTACTCATGCATATCGTTAGAACTAAATATAGATTATTATCTATTGATTTATAATTGCAACACCCTTTTTCTGAAAGTAACCTTCCACAAATAATGCATAAACATTATCAGTTAATTTCTAGCTAGTTAGAACAAAGAAGACTTGATACATAATAAAACATTTGTAATATTAATAATAACAATAAGAACGTTACAACAAAGTTACCCTAGAATAAATTATCAAATAGGAGACAAAGTGTTAATGTTTAATGTATTATAATCATATATACATAATAACAAATTATATATAATATTGTATGATCTGATAATACAAACTGCATGTTATAAATAGATGAGTTAGAAAGAACCCAGTACATACTGATCACTTGAAATCATATTTGAAAAGATCTAAATAGATATCACAGATTATCATTAGTTAATCATACTTCTTATAAATATAGACCTATTTAAGACTTTAATAAACTATTTGGTAAACTTTGAAATGTCAATACTAGACAATTTAAAAATTATATTGAAATAACTGAAGAATATAATAGATTTCTCAACTACATATGTTTAGACCTTAAAATCTTATGAAACTAATATATTTTATTGTAAAAAATGCAATTAATATATTGAGTTCTTTTATGATTAATACGTATAAACAATCAACTTTTATTACTTATTAATTTCTTTTATTTAGGATAACTTTTTGATGACAAAACTCTTACTCTTACTCAATGTACTCTACAGGCCTCTATTATTACTACACATTATTATCAAACTGCTATACGAGTTTTTTATTTATTTGAAAACTTTAGAGTCTAACGAATCTTTGATACTCAGTCACTTACTTTGATGATGATCTGATGTTTAAAAACTATCAAATATCAAGCCTTAGTAATTGAAGCCTTAAATCTTTCTGCTAAAGCAAAAACTTTAAATGAGAAGTAATATAATCAGATTAGATTGATAAACGTGATGTAGAAGATTGCAGATCTAAATGTTAAACATATCAAATATATTTGACATATAGGATATATTTGATAAAGCTAATATAACTGATATATTAGATAAATAGAATATATTAAATATATTTAATATATTAGACATATTTAATTTATTTGTTATATTCATTTATGTATTAAATTTAATATAAATAGACAACAATAAAATTATGTAAACTTCAGTTCATTTTTAGTTCACTTTTAGTTTCCTTTTAGTTTTACTTTTAGATATATCTTTAGTAGTACTTTTAGAGGTATCTGACCTAACTCTCACATTTAATACTATTAGTCTTTTAGTTTTTTTATTTTCTTTCTTATTTTCTTATTTCCTTTCTTTATTTCCTATTACTTATCATTAATAAATATATCATTATAACCTTGAATCAATTGAGTTGTCTTACTTTTAGTATTGTTAAGAGTATACTCTCTATAAATTATAAAGTTTAAATTAAACTATATTAAATCACTACATAAACTTTAAAAGAATCACTACTTAAATACTCCATCTAACAGTCATAATTCAATAGGATTGCACATTAACAGTGATAATTAAAGATGACACTGTAACTATTTGCAACTAGTGATAAATAAGCATTACTAAGTTATAACTAATTATAACATTAATAAAAATTGAGTTACAACTAATAGTAATAATACTAATAATACTAATTATGATAATTATGATATTTATAGAGATTATAGTAATAGTATTACACTTATTACTGTTAATATTAATAATAATGATGATTATAATAATAGTAATAAAAGAGAAGAAATAGGTTTAAATAATTATAAAGACTATAAATAAAATAATTGTAAAGAATTTAATTATAATAATATTAAGGATTTTAATAATGATAATAATGATACATTTAAAAGAGCATTTAATGTATTTTTATATATTTTATAATTAACTTTAATAGCCTTATTATTTATATCAATTATTGTTTTAAAAAAAGAGGCTTAATTTTGATTTTAGTTTAAATATTTCTTATTATTAAGATTTTTATTTAACTTTTTTTTTTTTTAAAAAAAAAAACATATTTAAATCTTTTATTAAGAAAATATAAAGACTAAAAATACTTAAAATTAAAATAATTTTATATTGATATAAGCAAATTTAATTAAAGAATATATTATAGAAAAGAATTGCTTAATTAATAAATTTCTATAAAAGAATAAGTCTTTGATTTTTTTAAAAATAAATTTGATTTTTGATAATAAGATGTATAAATTTATAATAAGAACTTTATATAATTAGATTACTTTAAAAAAAAAAATATTTAATTATTTTAAAATAAATTTTGATTTTTTGATCATATAATGCATAGATATATAATTAACATTTTTGTATGATCAAATTTATTTTAATAAAAAACAGTTTTTAATTATTTTAAAATAAATTTTTATTTTTTTGATAATATAATATATAAATTTATAATTAATATTTTGAGAAGAAACAAGTTTTGATTTTCTTGAAAATAAATTTTGATTTTTTGATAATATAATTTATAGTTTTATAATGAAAATTTTTGTATAATTAAATTTATTTTAAAAAGAAATAAGTTTGATTATTTTAAAATTAACTTTATTTTTGATAATGCAATATATAAATTTATAATTAATACTTTTATATAATCAGATTTATTTTAAAAAAAATCTTGATTATTTTAAAATAAATTTTAATTTTTAATAATGTAATGTATAGATTACGATGAAAACTTTTATGCAATTAAATTTACTTTTAAAGAAATAAGTTAATTATTATATTTTTGATAATGTATTTTCAATTATTTAATTTTAATTTAAAAATATAAATTATTAATAATTAGAAAATTACTGATTAGAATCCATTTTTCTTTAACTTAACCTAATATTTTCCTGATATTTCTATTATTTTTTATTAATTCACTCTAATTAATATTAATTTTAATTTAATCAAATTTTGATTATTTTCTATTAAAATAACTATAATATAAGATTAAATTTTTGATTGTATAGATTATTATATAAGTTATCACATAAGTAAATTTTTAAAATTTATATGATTATTTTTAAAAGATATAAATAAAAACAATATTAGATCTATATATGTGATAAATTTTATATCATGATTACATTATTATTTTATATTATTTTTTGCTTTTTTATGCTATTTTTTTTATATTATTTTTTATACTACTATTTATAATAAAATTATAAAAAAATTTAATCAAATACAATTTTTTTAAAAAAAATTGTTCAATTTAATAATATATTGATAAGAATTACATAATTATTAAATAAGATATTACTAGTTTATTAATTTTATTTTTTTAAAATCAAAGTATATTTTTTTATATGAATGAATCTAATTGTAATAATATGTTATGCATCTTATTTATAATAACTTCAATTTTATCCAATTAAAATTTAAGATCAGGTATAATGTAAATAATTTAGCAAAAAAAATTTTTTTAAAAAATTTCAAGAAATTGTTTATAACTTAAAATTTCATCTATAAAGCTACCTTTTATACATTAAGTAAAAAATTTTCAAATTAAATTTTGCATATAAAATTTTATTTATAAAATATTTAGAATAATTTATTATTAAAAAAAATAAAAAAGAATGTTACAAATAAGATATATAACAATGTTATTACAAATACATTTTTTCTTTTTATATTATTTTAAAAATTGTCAAATATATAAATTGAGATATAAGTTATATTGTAAAAGTTATTAAAAAGATATATTATATATAATTATTTAATAATTAAAAAATATTAATTATTATTTTTAATTTTTTTAATAATTCAAAAAAAGAAATAAAAATATATAAGTTAGAAAAGATAGTTGACTTATAAAAAAAATATGTAAAAAAAAATATTTCAATATAAAATGTAATTATAATATTTGTTAAAATAAACAACTTCAAAAAAAGCAAATGAAGTATTAAATTCTAAAGATTTTATTTTTGATTAAGAAGAAAAAAATAAAGTAAATAGAATTAAAGGTTTATTTGAAGTAATTACTGTAATAAAAGAATTAAGAAATAGGTTTTATAAAAAAAAACTAAATATAGAGAAACGTGAAATTCAAAAAGTTTGAAAAGAAAATGATTAATTTAATAATATAAATTAAAAAAGGGCAAGTTAGAAATAGAAAAGTTATATACTGAAAATAAAAAAGTTAAATAAAAATTAGAAATATTAAATTTCAAAGAATAAATAAATAAAATAAAGCATTAATTAGATTATGCTTTTTAATAATTTTTTTATAATGATCTTATTTTAAATATTCAATGTGTAATTATAAAATTTTCTATAATCTAATTTTAAAGTATCAGTTTTATACATTTATATAATTTGTCATCTTTTTTTAAGATAAAAGATTATTTTTATCATTTGATTAAAATTAAACAATCTGTCATCATTTTCAGAACTAAAAGATAAATTATTTATTTATTATTCAATTAATATTGAATAATTTATCATTATTTTTTAAAACTAAATGATGATTATTTATTATTTGATTATTATATAATACTACCTATAATATTATAATACTATTTAATAGTACTCAAAAAATATTGTATAAGAAGAGGTTACTGTATAATAGGAATATTATTTAAACATAAGATCAGAGATTGCAAATCTTAAAATATCATTATAACGAAAATTTACTTTTACCAGTTCTTCATCATAAAAGTAGTTATTTTTTAAAATAATATGCTAAGTTTTAAATATTACATGATAATTTTATTATTATAAAATTTTTTCATTTTTACTTTTTCTTTACACTTTAATTTTATAGCATACTGATATATTATAACTTTCTTTTTTTCCATTTTAACATAACAAATAACACCTTGCACAAATAAAAATATAAGCTATAAAAAAGTAACTGAAAGTTATGATGATAATGGAATATATGTAAAAACATTATAATTATTATATATTATAAAAGAGGTTATAGTAAAAATATAATTGCAAATAAATTTAAATTTAATATTGAGACTAAGCAATTTTGTGACTGGATATCTAAAAAAAAAAATAGCTTTTAAAAGTACAATTATGTTTAAAATATCTAAATAAAAATGCTTTACTAAAATATCCTGTTTTAAAAGATAAGTTAGTTGAATAGGTAAAGAAAAAAAGAAGAAATTAAAATACAGTATTACCACTAGTAGAAATAGTTCAAATCGGCTAAAATCAGATGGCCGATTTTAAGCCAATTTTGATACTATTTACGGCTAATTTGCTATGTTTTCCAATCAGCACAAACAGGTGCTGATAGACATCGATCGACCCCAATCGAACATGATCATTCAGCATCAATTTAAAACTTAAATTCAATCATAAATCAGCCTAAAACTGGTCTCAATTTGGCAACAATTCAAACGTTGATAGATGCCGATTGACTCCAATAGGACATAACTATTTAGATTAAATTCAACCATAAATCAGCCTAAAATTAACCTTAATTCAGCATCATTCGGCATTAATTCGAAACTTGAATAACATAAATCAGCTTAAAATTGACCTCAATATAGTATCATTCGGCATTAATTCAGAACTTAAATAATCATAAATCAGCCTAAAATTGGTCTCAATTCAGCATCATTCAGCATCAATTCAGAATTTAAATAACCATAAATTAGCCTAAAATTGGCCTCAGTTTGGT
>CAJVPP010002602.1:0-14179 GCA_910592005.1 Funneliformis mosseae
ATATATATTTTTTAAAAAATTCCCTCCTGGGTATTTTTTTTAATTTTTTTTTTCACTTCAGTCTTTTATTTTTTTTTTAATATTATTATTTTTAATTTTTTTCCTTCTACCTGATCTTTAATTTTTTTTTTAAATTTTTATTATTATTTTTTTTAGTTTTTTCCTCACTTCAATCTTTTTTATTTTATTTTTAATTTTTTTTAATTTCTTTAAATCCCCTTCACCTGGTATTTTTTTTATTATTTTATTGATTATTTTCTTTTTTTAAATTCCCTTTCCCTTTTAATATTTTTTTTTATTATCTTTTTTTTTAAATTCCTTTTTCACAATATTTTTTTCGTTTTTTGATCTTTTTTTTACTGATTTCTATTTTTTATTCTTTTACTTCACCCCTTCAAAATATTTTTTTCCCACCTTGCATTCTTCATTTTTTTTTTATCGTTTTTTATTTAATTTTCTATTTTTTTTTTTTTTTTTTTATTTTAGTTTTTTTTTTAGTATTTTTTTTTAATTTACTCACTTGGTCTTTTTCATTGATTTTTTTTATTTTATTTTTCTTTTATTAGTTTTTTTATTTCTTGTTTTACTATTTCATTCTTTTTTTTCTTTTTTTTTTTCTTTTTATTTCTTTTTATTTGTTTTTCTTTTTTTTGATTATTTATTTTTTATTTAATTAATTTTAACTTTCATTTATTTTTTTTATATTTTATTTTTTTAACTTATTTTTTTTTTTTAGTTTTTTGTTATTTTTTTTATTTCGTTCTTTATGTAATTTTTTTTTATTTTAGCTTTTTATTTCCTTTATTTTTCTTTTTGTTTTATTTTTTTTATTTAGTTTTTTATTTATTTTTTTTATTTATTATTTTTATTTAGTATTTTTTTATTTCTTTTCTTTTAGTTTTTCTTTTTTTTTGTTTCTTTATTTTTGATTAGTTTTTTTATCTCTTTTCTTTTCATTTTTCATTTGTATTTTATTTTTTTAAAAATATAAATAAAACGAAAATAAAAGAAAGAAAAAAATTAAAAAAAAATTAAAATATAATTAAAATATAGATTTCACTAAATCTTAATGAATATGTTTATTTTTAGTTTTTTTATATTGCATCTCAATTTTTGCTTATTAATTTTTCTATTTTCAGTGATTAGTAGTTGCACAATCTGTTTAAAGTAGTGGTGTAATACTTTTATTAGTAAGGGAACTGGCGTAATATATTATAAGAGACTAGTAATTCTACTTAAGCCAATGCTCTAGGGTCACTTCATGACAAAAAAAGGTAAAGTTTTTAAGATCATTTAGGTTTAGTTTGGTTAGCTTGTCATTAAAATTGGTATTGATTTGGTTAAAATCAGATTAGAATGATTAGTTTTAGAAATATGATTAAATTGGATTGGATTGGTTGGATTGTAATTAAATTATATACATTAAAGTTAGGATTAGGTTAAGATGAATTAAATTATATTAGAATAAAGTTTGAGTTATAATTTAACTATGATTTAGTTATAATTGGATTAGAATAAAATTTTATATTTTAAGATTTTATAGATAACTTTATACTTTAACATAATAATAGACAATTTTTTATCTCCTATAGGTAATTTAACCTTAGCATTACTAGAAAATTACTTTAAAATTTGCTCATAAATACTTCTTTCAAAATTGACTTTAAATTTGCTACTTAAGATCAGTTCAAGATCTTATTAACTTTCAAAGCTATTTTAGCATCCAGTGATCCAATTGTCATAAAATTAGCTTAATTTGAAACTTTTTTAGAGTGTAATACTTATCATAAATTAGTATTTCTATAATCTTTAGATCACATGATTGCTTTATTTTAAGGATTTAAGAATTTGCAGTTTAAATAATTGATTTAGAACACTTATAAGTAACTCTATTTTCTTATATATTGATATACAATTTTTTCACCTCTAATAGATTCTCAGATGCTAAAATTAGTATTCAATTTTATTTTTTTTCTACTGTTTCTTTTGCTTCAGTTCTAGGAGTTACACTTGCCTAAGATTCTTTCATAATGAATCTCAAAATAATTGCTTTCAGTTTTTTCCAAATATTTCTGGTTTGAAGTAATTAGATCAGGATAGTTTTAGTCATATTTGAAAGGTAGGAACCTAATAAATCTGTATATCAAATATAATAATAATCTGATTGTTAACTGTCAATTTATTTACGTTTAAAATTCATTACAGCAATTCATTTTTTATTTTTTTATCAACTCTCAAAGTTATTTCATTTTTTTTATATTAATATACAGTTTACTCACTTTTTTTTAGATTTACAGATAGTGATATTAATGCTCAAATTATTATTTTTCAGATAGTTTCTTTTGCTTCAGTTCTGGTATTTACACCTGCTTAAGAATTTTCTATAATGTATCTCAAAATAATTGCTTTCAGTTATTCTCAAATATCTCTAAATTTAATGATTAGATTTGGATAGTTTTAGACTATTTGAAAGAGTAAAACCTATTGAATCTGCATATAAAGTTTGAAAGATAGCGGACTGATGAATGATAAGATTTTCACAATCAAAGTTTATCATAGCATATTAGAACTTTGAAATTAAAAAAATATAATATATTTTTTTTTTTAATTATTTCTATTTTTTTTTATTCCAACCTGGTCTTTTTATATTTTTTATTTTTTAATATATTTTTTTTTTTTTTTTTTATTTTTATATAGATTTTTTTTGTTTTTTTTTTTATAATTTTTTTTATTTTTCCTTCTTCTAATCTTTATTTTTTTATTTAATATATCATCTTTTTTAATTTTGCTTCTCTTTAAAGCCTTATGTTTTTTTTATTTTATATTTTTTTTATTTTTTTTTTGCATTTTCCTTTTTTTTAATTTTTTTTGGATTTTTTTTTTCGTTCTTTTTTGAAATTTTTTCTTTTTAATTCACTGGTCGAAATCAAAAAAATTGATATGTGAAAAATTGGCAAATTATCAAAAATTAGTCTAGCTGATTGGTATACATCAAAAATCGATCAAAAATCAGCCAAAATTTGACCAATCTTATTTATAGCCGATTTGCATACTAATAGCCGATTAGTATACATCAAAAATTAGCTAAAATTAAATCTATCTTATTTATAGCTAATTAACATCTGATTGGAATGATTGTATCTTTCCTTAGATATAATAGTATTATCGTTTCTTAAGAATGATAGTTTATCATATCTAAGATACAATAGTTTTATTATTCTTAAGAAGTAATGCATTTATCATACCTTATATATGATAGTTTTATCATTTCTAAGAAACAATACATTAATCGTATTTAGCATTGTGAACATATTAATTATATCACAATTTGCCAATCTTTTACCGATCTTTATTCATTTTATCACATATAAAAAACACTGTAAATCAATTAATTTTTTAAGTTAATTAGTTCTGATTGTAAAATTATACATAATAATATATGCTATTTTTTTACAAATTGCTTTATATAATTATAAAGAAATAAAATACTGAATTTGATCAAAAAATAATTATTATTGAGTAAGTTTTACTAGAAGCATCATTTTGCAATTACATAAAAAAAAGTGTTAAATCAATATATTTTTTATACTAATTAGCTCTGATTGAAAAATTCTACATAATAATATAAGTTGATTTTTTACTTGTAACTTTATATTAATATAAAGAAATATTATACCAAATTTTATCAAAATCTAATTATTATTTAATAAGTTTTACTAGAAGTAACATTTTGTAATTATATAAAATAAAATGTAAAATCAATGTATATTATATGTTAATTGTCTCTGATTGAAATTTGTTACATATAACATATACTAAAATTATATATATAACTTCATAATATTTACCATAATAAAAGTATTAATTTTATAAAATATATTTACAATTTAAAAATGATTAAATTTAAAATTTATTAAACCTAATTTAAATTTTATCATAATTTAACCATTTTTAATATATTATATTGTATTAATTTTCTATATTATATTCTGTTTTTTCTAATATACTTTTTATACTTTCATTATCATTATCATTATTTTTATCTAAATCATTATTTTTATTTTTAAATAAAGAAATTTCATTTTCTTTTAAAGGTATAAATAATCTCTTATTTAAACTTTTAATATTTCTTTCTATTTCAAATAAAATATAATTAAAACAATAAGAACACTTATCATTAAATAGAGTATTTAAACATTCATTATGAAAATTATATTTACAAATTAAAATAATTCTATTAGATAATTCTATATAATTTGATAATAAGCAACTATCTGCATCACAAAATTTATTTTAGCAGGCTTTTTTTGTGTATTTCAAGCTAAAGGAAGCACTTTTATATCTACTTCTATATCAAAACTTGAAAGATAAAATTTTAAATATTAACTAGATTTTAACAATCCTTTTTCTATCAAAGAATTTGTCAAGTATGATAAGTTTGAGATTACAGATGAAATGATATCTAATAAAGAAATTTTAAAAGTAGTTTTACTTAATCAAGAATATGAAAGAGAGAAAGATTCTTTATCACCAATAATTACTTCTAGAGAAGTTATTGAGGCTTTTAATAAAGTAATTTTATATTTGGAGCAGCAAGAAAAATCTTTTAGCATAAAAAAGGAAGAGTTAAAGTTTATTTAAAAGCTTAGAAAAAAAACTTTAAAATAACAGTTTATCTCTTCAAAACAAACTAATCTTGATAAATTTATTACTATAGTAGAATAGTAATTTAGGGTGTTATACAATAATATTTACAGTTTTTTTTTACTTTTTACAGAATAAAATAACATTATAATCACAAGAAATTTTGATGTATTTAAAATTTTGTTGAAATTTTGTTGAAATTATGTTAAGAAATCACATTGTTTTTTATTAATTTTTAATCAATTTTGTTGAACTTATGTTGAAATTACTTATTGATTTTTTTACTAAATTGTGATAAATAATATTATAATGATTTTTATTTATCACTGAAGTGATAATTTGTTATTATTGATCTACTCTGATTATCTGATGTATTATATTTATTAATTTGTGTAAGTTATTTTTGGATTAATCTAATTTTTATAAATAATATAATGTATAATTATTTTAACTTTTTGTTTTTAATATAAATCAGAATTTCAATCATGAAGAGTTCTTTTTGTATTATTTTAATCATGAGTTTTGCTTGTTATATTTAGATTGGTCTAATTTATATAAATAATATGATGCATAATTATAATACGATGCTTAAATTATTATTTTGACTTTTGTTTTTAATACAAATCAGAATTTCAATCAAGATTATATTATTTTAATCATAAGTAATAAATTTCATAAGACATCAAATTAAATGGATAAATTTATTTATAAAGGAAGTATTTTTTACCATCATATAATTTTTCACCTTTTGAAATTTAAATCAACCTTTAAATCACTTTAATTTACTTCTTTAAATCATATTTTTTTACAAACATAAAAATGATTATAAAAATCATTTGAAAAGATAATAAAATTGATTTATTAGTCAATAAAAAAAGGAGGAAAAATGAAGAGTACAGAGGTAATAAGATGGAATTCTAGAGGAGTGTAGCTTGACGAATCAATCAAAGATATGATATGGCATATTTAACTCGTCAATACAAGTTGAAATAGAAGTATTTAATATGGGATTACAATATAAGTAAATAAATAAATAATAATATAATGATAAATATAATTTAACAGTATAATTAATATCTTTTAAGATTTTTAATTATTAAAATAAAGCAAGAAGAGGTGAGAGTTAAACTTATACTATAGAAAGATTATACAACCTCTTCAGGACTTAATTTTAGAATAGATTAGGTAATAATTAAAAATATTTAAATGATTTTTTAGATTTATATTAAATATATTTATTTTTTAGAATTAAGACATACTTGTAGAAGAAATTGTAATTTGCTTACTATGAGACAAGTATGAAATATAAGGTAAAATTGTGATGAACCTGTAAGGCAAAACTGAAGTAGACAGTGAAATCACAATGTATCTATAAGGTCTGTAAGGCAATAAAAATTTCAGTTTTTTTCTTATCGTTCGTTTAATTTCTTTTTTTTCATATTGTTTATTTAATTTCATTTTTCATTTCATTTCATTTTTCTGTTTTGTTTTATTTTTCTAATTTCATTTTTTAATTTCATTTTATTTTCCTATTTTTATTTTTTTATTTCATTTTGTTTTCCTAATTTCGTTTTATAGTTTCTTTTCATTTTTTCATTTCATTTCATTTTTCTAATTTATTTTATAGTTTCTTTTTATTTGTTTAATTTCATTTTTTTGTTTCGTCTCGTTCATTTAATTTTATTTTATAGTTTTATTTTAATTTCTTAATTTCATTTTTTCGTCTTGTTTAGTTTTTTTTTGTTTCATCTTTATATTTTCTTTTTTTTTATTTTATTTTTATTTTATTTTAAAAAAAATAATTTTTTTTTTAAAAATAATTTAAGTAAATTAATAAAATTGTTGTACAATAATTAACAGATTGCATATTAAAATAAAATGACTAGAATTTACAAAATAACGTGAAAATATTTCTGAAAAAATTATATCATAGTAAAATTATATTATATAATGAAATCAGTAATCATTTATTATAATAAATAATTTGTTAATGCTATAATGAATTATTTGTTATACATACTAAATAATTCATTATAATATTAATAAAGATTCTTATAATAAAGTTCTGATTGGCTAGATTAACATCTTCATTATATCGAGGCATGACTGTATATACTCTTTATTTTTAGAAAAATAAATTTTTTGATATTAAATTTTTTGCTTAAATGAAGTCATTTTGATATTAAATAAATTAAAATTTTAATAAAATATGAAAAAGTTTTTAAACATGATAGTAATTATAAGATTTTTATTTGTATATTTATTTGTATATGTACTGTATAACTAAAATTGAATTAATTACACTTGTCAATTTTTTAAAAAAAATTGTTATTTTTTTTGCATATTTCTATACAACTAATTAATTTAATCTTAAAATCTTTTTCTTTAGTAATTATTTTTATTTATAAAATATTTCAAATAAAATAATAATTTTATTTATTTTATTACCTTTTTTAATATTAAAGAATTTTAAAGTTAAAATAAATAATTAAAGTTTATAAAATTTTTTTAAAAAAAAAATATAAATAATTGAAAATTAAAATAAAAAAATATTTAATTTATTAAATCTTAATAAAATTAATTTATAAATAAAATTAAGATTTTATTATATAATAATCTAATAATAACAAAAACTAAAAATATAATAAAAATTTAAAAACTGATTTTTCTAATATTTATTTCATATGTATTTCATGAATTGATTTATTATACTTTTTTTTATGTATTATAATTGCTTTAATCCCTATTAAGTATAAAGTATCTTAAGTCTTAAATAAATTTCGACTAGATCCAAAAACAGCCAATTGAAATTTAACGAAAAAATACATAAACATTATTTAAAAATGACACGTGATCTTTAATAATTAGTAAATTTTTTTTTTTTTTTACTTATTGTTCATCTGCAACCCATAACCCCATAGCAATTCATTTTCATAAGAAATTTAAAATAATTAAAATAATTATTGGTTAATTTCTTTATCTAATGATACTACATAAATATATTTATTAATTTATGAAACTTTTTTCATTCTATACCTTCTTCTCATGGGTACTAAACTAATGAACCGACAAAATAAAATATTTCGATAAAAGTTTTGTCAAAACAATCGAATACTTAAATTGAAACATAAAAAAAAAATTCCTTACGCCCGATAAAAATGAAAAGAAATTTGAAATAAAAATAAAGTTATTAAAACCCTTTTTCCCTCCCTCTCTTGTTATCTAAAGATGTTATCGAATGTTTTCGAAACTAAAAATAATGGACTTACAATGTTTGGTTCCTCTACGCTTAAGTGATGACTAAGAAGATCATCATAATTGTGCTTTTCTAACAATTTTTTAAAGGGTTTGACCTTATCGCAAAAATCTTTTCTGGAAATTCGCTTCAGATCAATTAAATTAATCATTGGTTTAGTGGTAACCGATAAATCCCTAAAGTGTTCTCTTAACCATAATGAGGTATCATAAGAAGAATCATGGGAAGAGATTGTGAAAGGAATTGAAGGAGTCTGAGCCAGTCCCCACCTAAGAATATAATCCCATTTTTGAATTTCATATAATTTGAGCTTCTTGTTTTCAAGAAGGTATATCAAAACATCTTTATGAATGTTGACGAAATCAAGAGCTTTAAAAACAACATCAGGGGTAATCTGACAGGTTTTATCGCAATGTTCATGCAAACTTTTGAATGACTGATGTTTAGAACTAACTTTGTGAACCAGACTAAATTGATTATTTAGTTGACTCTTTCTTTTTTCAATTAAATAACGTTGAAGCACATTAACGAGGTTTGTAAGATGAATTAAATCAGCGATAATCAGCATGTTTAAGATAAAATTTATATCTCTTGATTCCAAGTTAAACGTTCCAACATACAAATAACTAATAAATTAAGGATGATAATAAGTAACTTTAGTAAACACACAATATATAAACTTTAATAAAGTCGAATGGCTTACCGTAAAATGTATCCAAACGCTTGAGAGTCAAAATTTTCATATTCTAGAACAATTGTGCTTCTATGATATTGTTCTTGAATTTCCTTTTCAAAGAACCTTGAACGAACTGAAAGAATAAGTTTATGTGCTCTATATTCTCTGCACTTATCTGCTTTGCCAACTTTGATGGTAACATCTGAATATTTTTCATTTTCAAAGACCGTAAGGTAGTCATCCGATAAGTTTGTAAGGAAATTATATGACATTATAAGGAAATTTTTTTTTTTTTTTTACAAAGAAAATTTTTGAAGACGAAAATTTAAAAATTTCATCCCTTTTTAAAGTTTAAAAGTCTTTATCGGGTAACAATCACAATAATTAGTGAAATACGCTTTATTATAAAAAAAATTGGGCGTTAAACTGATGTTGATCATTACCATATTATTGATCTACCGTTCCATTCATATGTTCATTGTTTTGCCTCTCTTTTCTCATAAACTTTTTTACACCGAAAGTAATGCTTTTGGAAAGTTTGTGGTGAACATAAACTATATTGAAGATTGAGTTAGATTGAGTTAAAATGTGTCAACGACGAGCGTCCCTCATTACAAGCCATAACTTTTCAATCCCTACAAAACAACAAACTTGGATGAACCAACTCAGTCGATTATACTATCTTTATACTTATCTAATCGTTTCACGAGTTATTAAAAATAAAAACAAGAAATTTCCTTTTTTGATTTGTGAAACCAAAAACTCGTGATTTCAGTTCAATCAGTTATTATATCGCGAAAGTATAATTTTGAAATTTATCAGGACAAAATATTTGTATGGATTCTGCAGCATTATTGTCTCGGTCGTTACTGAAAAGCACGATAAATATCTTGAATCATTCTAACATCCATCAAATAAATCAGTAAAGGTCGAGCTGACTACACTTTTCTTGATGCAGTATTATAACTTTTTAGTGGGTAAAGGTAGGCAATATTAATATGTTTTCATCTCTCAAAAGAATTTGTATTCAAAACATTTTTTTATAAAAAAAGATTTGATCTACAACCATACTAACCAGTATATTCTGGAAAAACATCAAACCATTGTAGTGCAAAATTATTTAGGTTCTTAAAATATGATCAAAATAACTTAAGTATAATGAAAAGTATTTTTTGCTTTGCATTTTGTGCCAATGGGAATATTGTTGTAATTATCATTATTTAAATATTTTTCTTCCTGATTACGAATCTTTAAACCTTTTTTTTTTTTAAGGATAGAAAGCTTTTTGATGTTTTGAGTTTCCGATATTCCAGAAAACGTCAAACTTGAATCCACCAATTTACCCAGTGGATTTTCTCTCTCCGGATTCTTATGGTAAGTCCTTTTTTTTTTATTACATTTCTTTTTTTCTTCAAAGGGAATTTTTAGATTTATTTACATATAAAATTAATTATTTATCCATCTAAAGAATTTTTTTTTTAAAAAAAAAATAAAAATAAAAATTCTACAATAAAAATTAAAAAAATTTTTAGGTTTTTTCTTAAATTTGAACCTTTGACACGAAAAGTCTTTTGTTTCGTTTGTTAGTAGCGTTAGCGTAATCAGAAAATTTTCGGAATCGTCCGTTTCTGTGTTTAAAAAAATAATGAGTTGGGTGAGTAACGTGGTTAATTACTCCCAAAGGAAGATCGGCCAGAACCAATCGACCACTCCAAAATTGATTTTTTAGAAAATTACACAGTGAGCGAGGGGTTAAGAGGTTATTATAATAGTCAATAAACATGGACGATTTGTAATAAATTACTCTGCATCATGTTGTTTTATCAAAGCCAACGCTATTTAAAAGATTACACTTGTTTTGATATGTGAAAAAATGACTATATAATACTTCTCCCATTAACAGTTCCACCCGTATAGAAAATAGCATCTACCTTGAATTTTGAATCTTGACGCGAAAAGTCATTCGTTCGTTGTCGGTAGCGTTAGCGTTACCGAAGAACTCCTCTGTTTCGTTTGCGGTAGCGTAGCTTTATCGAAGAAGTCCTTCCGTTTTGTTTGTAAGAAACGTAGCATTATAGTCTTTCGTTTCATTTGTAGTCAAGGTTTTCTCTTAATAAATTAATAAATGAAAAATTATATAAAAGTTATTCTTAAAAGTAAAAATAAACAATAAAGATTTTAAAAATTCTCTTTACGTTACTTCGAAGGCCAACAATAGCGAAATAGTATTTGGCAGAAACGTTTTGTTAGTTTTCTTTTAAGCGAAAAAGTAGAGAAGTGTTTACCATATTAAGTAAGCAAACCCCACACTACGATTGGCTGGTATAATTGATTATGCTTATTTGTCACATAAGTCGAGTGACGAACAAACCTAAAATTCAAATTCAAATATTTAATACATCACCAGTGTCACACCTCCAAAACTTGCATGTCACGTTTTCTGTATGCACCATAGTTTTCCGGTTTTTTTATTTAATAATGCAAAGGTCAATAATATAATTTTTAAATTACAACAAACAAAAAATTTTGCCGTATTATGATAACAAAAAGGTTTAATGTAAGCTCTCAACATAATGAATCCTTTTTACAAGAATATACTTATTTCAAGTCATTATAAATGACACGTGATTCATTTAATTCCAACCGGAATTAATTTTAAATTTTCGAGCTTAAAGAGTTTAAAAAATCAAAAAGTTATTGTTATTGGTATTATCAAATCATAATCGTGCGTCCCCATTGTTGTATTCAGTTCTTTCGTTTAAGTATTTATAAACAATTTGTATTTGAAAGCAGAAGGATTTAATTAAAGAAAAATGTGACGATAAATTTATTTAATAATATAAATTAATCAGTGTTGCCTCAACGTCGGGCGCTCTACACTTCGCAATGTCAATATATTAAACTTAATCACTAACAAATACTAATTACACAAATACAAAATTAAACAATGTAAAATAAGAGTTACGATGTTAAAATTTATGAGGTCGAAATGGCGAAAGCAATAATATCGCAAAGGAGGAAAGGAAGGGTTTAAGGTGTATGTATGCATTATAAGAAAGGCGGATCGTGTTGTTTAAGGATTTCCAACACATCAAAAAAGGTCAAAAATGATCTACAAGGACTAGCTACACAATTATCGAACAGGGCGGAAATAAAACACTATGATACTTTGTGTAACAAAATTTTATCAACAAAACAAAATGTGTTAACATCTTAAAATGAATGGTTTTTTTCTTAGTTATGTCTGAATAAGAAAGATTAAAATATTGTAAATAATAAAGAATGGAATTATTTTATGGGTCAAAAAAAATTTTTTTTTATCTTTTTTTCGTAATGAAATCATTTGATACTAGTTATACAAAAAATATTATAAATGTCGTCGCAAAAATCTTCTACGCAATGATTAGATTTTATCCAAAAAAAAAAATAAATGATAGTATGTATACATTTATCAAGAAATATGGTCCTATGTATGCCCCCAGTTAAATTCGCTATGTAATAGAAAAAAAAATGTTCTAATTAAGTTACTTGTAACTAAACTATTATTACAATCATAAATATAAAAAAAAAACCAAAGTTAGTTCTATATAAAACAAAATGAGAATGTTTATACATGCTGCTGCGGTACACAAATACAGGTACATATATTTAACTTATCCACTTTTTAACCTTTTAAGGAAATTCAGGAAGTTCTCTTTAAAATTAACAGAAAATCCTTCGTAATTTCTTTCAATAAGGATATTAATTTTGTCCATCCAAATCTTCTTAGAATTATTAAGTTCGTTATATTTGGTCATTTAAGAATTCATATCAAAGACAGTAGGAAGGAAGTTAACAAAGAATGGTCGAATTATTTCTAAACTTGTTGCTTTTTTTAGCAGATCCATATGTTCTGGCTTGAAAGTTATGTTTTCTTTAATATACAAATTAAAAGTGGTTGTGATTGAATTGTAAGTACAAATTGACATTTTGCTACCTTCCAAATTCCGTGATATATCAATATAAATCCTTAAGCAAGAATATCTTCAAAACACATCAAGGTCAATTCGGATTGATGTCCGTAAGTATCAAGAATGAATTGGTAGACTCGGGGGGAAAGGATCAGCGATTTTCTTCTTGATTCCATATCGCTTATCTTTTCTTCTTTAAAATATTGTTCAACAACTTGTTTCATAAATTGTTCATGATCATCAAATTTTGTTTTAAGAAAATTTAACAAATAATTGCTTGTTAAATTTCTTTCTGGTTTTAATACTTCTCGAAATAATCCAAAGGCAAGCGGTTTATCGGATCGTATTTCACAGATAACACTCCAAAGGATATTACCGATTTCATCCAACCGATGTTTAAACATATGGAGGGCGTCAATGATAACATTATTACTTAACTCAAACCCCAAATTTATAAGTTCGGTAAGACGTGAAATTACAACGGTAACGGTGGGGCAATTCCAATTAGGTGTAGGAGTTGAAGGGAAGAGAATGGTCAATGCCCCTAAGATAACTAAATCGTTTACATCGTTACAAATTTCATAATAACCAATTTGTTTCCATAAAGTCACTAAATATGGATGAATAAATATTGCTCTCGCGATCATAATAAGATGTCTTCTATTTTCATAACCGTCCTTGGGAGGATACTCTTCCGGAGGTGGAAGTTGAAGGATGTGAGGGTCATGATTCAAATCTAGCCGAACGGATTTTGGCTTTGGTGGAAACGGGATGAACTTTTGATTCAAAACCAAATCTTCGATGTCTGTTAAATTCTTTCGCATCATTCCAGGTGCATTATCGATCACGTGAGGACCAGCCGAAAGGAAATGAAATAGTTCCATGTCATTTCCTCTTAAAGGAACTTCAGTATCTAACTTATTACATCCTTCGTTTAGCAAATAAAGGAACGCAGGTAGAGATAAATTGCTTGCCCACGGTGATTTAATTTTTTGTGGTAATACACCAACATTATGTTCGATTTCAAGTTCAATCAATTTTTGATCATTTTTTCCAAATTGCATTAATAACCTTTGGATAAAATATCTTGAAACGATGACCCCTCTTGTAAATAAATTTTCACATACTAATGTATCGATAAAGCTTGGGCCCAACTTTATTGAGTAAAATAACGCATGGGCCTTTCCGAAACGTGATATAAGCCATTCGGCTTTTGTATGTGGATCTCTTGAAATAGCAGACCAGCTTTTGCAACTTATCGCCAAATTGAAAGGATGCTCGACGTGTTTAAAAATATTTATTTTAATTTCATCTTCGATATATTGGAAATATTGGAATTTTGGTCTTGGATTAGGTCTGTGATTAAACATAATACGAAATATGAAAATATTTTGATATAGTATATATAATATTTTATAGATCATATCTTCATGATATAGATTTTGTGGGTGGAGAAAGAAAAAAAAAAATCAAATGAGAAGGTGGAGTTTGTTTAAAAAGCCCTTTTTTTGTTCAGTTACCAATTTGTTCTATTAATATTATGCTATACTATATGATTATTATTAATTAATAAAGGCAGTCAGGGGTATTTCCAAATTTGGAATCGATTCCAGAATATTCTGCTGATCATGCCGATCATTTTAAATAGGAAAT
>CAJVPP010002603.1:0-14178 GCA_910592005.1 Funneliformis mosseae
AGGACTAAAAAACCACCAACGAAAGGACCAACGAAACCACTAACTTACCACCATGAACTACCAACGAACCACCAATGAAAGCAGCAGTATGAGAAACTGAAGAAAAAACTGAAGTAAAAGTCAAGAAATAAGATTTATAATATCTATTCAATGATCTAGAATTCAATTGCAATGTATACACAATAATGGTTCTTAAAAGAACTAAATTAGAATAAACTGAGGAAAATAAAAATAGACCTTAGATTCGTGTTAGCTTCCTGAAATATGAAGAAATAGCTAAGTAGGGAAAAACTACCTAACTCACATGACATTTATTAATGAAATATTGGATCGAATTGTATAGAATAACTTGTTTAATAGTCTTGCAGAAACTATGCAAGCAGAAATTGTAAAAGAGGAAGTTGTGACTCCAAAGCAATAAAAGGAAATTGACATTCTAATAAAAGAAAATGAAGACAGATTCATCACCAACATCTCTGAAACTAGACAGTCAACTAGAATTGGAAGAACTAATGTAACTCGACATAAAATTGATATAAGAAATACTAACCTAATTAGGAGAAATTATTATTAAATGATGAAGGAAGAACAAGAATTTATCAATAGAGAAATTAAGAAGATGCTATGTGAAGGAATTATTCAAGCATCTAATAGTCCATAGGCATCACCTGCAATTCTTGTAAAGAAAGTGAATAGAAAGAAATGACTATGCATTGATTATAGAGGACTTAACAAACTCACGAGAGAAGATGCTTACCCTTTACCTAGAATTGATGAAATTTTAGAAAACTTAAATGGAGCAAAATGGTTCTTAATATTTGACCTAGCCAGTGGATTTTGGCAAATTGAAATGAATCCTAAAGATAAAGAGAAAATTGCATTCATGATTAAAGGAGGATATTATGAATTTAATGTTATGCCTTTTGGTTATATAATGCCTCAGTAACCTTTCAAAAATGATGAATAAAGTATTAAAAGAATATATTGACCAATTTGTGGCAGTCTTTATCAATGACATTATTGTTTATTTGAACAGTTTGAAGAACATTGTGGACACCTTCAAATGCTTTATCATAAACTAAGAAAAGAAAACCTTGCGTTAAACAAAGAAAAATGTGAAATGTTCAAAAGAGAATTATGATTCTTAAGACATAAAATTAATAAATATAGAATTTTACTGGACTCTTAAAAGATAGAGAAAGTTCAAGAATTCCCTATACCAAAGAATATGAGACAAATTAAAGGATTTCTTAGATTGGCATCATATTACTGAAAATTTATCAAGGATTTCTCAAAAATTGCCAAACCTTTGAATAACTTGACAAAGAAAGAAGTTAAATATGATTGGACTAAAGAATGTCAAAATGCATTTGAAACCTTGAAAGGAAAACTGATATAAGCTCTAATATTAGGATATCCAGACTTTGATAAAATGTTTTATCTATTCACTGACGCTTCAGGAATTGGACTAACCGATAGATACTTAGGAATGAAAAAGGTTTTTGAAAAGATTAGAGAAAACTATTATTGGTCACAAATGTTTGAAAACATTAGAAATTACATTAAAGCCTGTGATCCTTGCCAAAGAAGAGGGAAGCTTACAAAAACAGTATTATCTTATATCCAATACCAGTAGGAAAGCCCTTTGAAAAAATAGGAATAGATTTTATAGGACCATTACCATTGACCAACAAAGAAAACTGTTATATAATCGTAGCTACTGATTATTTAACTAAATGACCTGAAACAAGTATGACCACAGCAAATAATGCAAAAATAGTTGTAAAATTTATTTATGAAAATATAATTTGCCGATATGGATGTTCAAATTATATACTTTCTAACTGAGAAACACATTTTAGAAATTAAGTAGTAGAAGGTTTAATGAATAAGTTTGAAATTAAACATCTATTATCAATGCTATACCATCCTTAAACTAATGGATTAGTTGAGCGATTCAATAAGACCTTATGTGAATCTATAGCAAAAGTGATATATTTATTATCTATACCTATGGGATTTGGGATAACATCTAATGCCCATTGAATTATAACCTATGGGAGTTAGAATCGAAAAAAATTCCAAATCCCAATCCCAATTCTAATCCCAAATTCCAATCCTAATTCCAAATCCTAATCCCAATCCTAATCCAAATAAAGACAAAATTAAAAATAATAAAAAAAAATAAATGGGAGAGAGGGAAAAAAAGGGGGGGAAAGGGGGATAAATAAAAAAAAATCTAAAATCTAAATTAAAAGTTGAATAAGATAAATGAAATAAAAAATAAATTAAATAAATTAAATAAATTAAATAAATTAAAATATAAAAACAAAATTAAAAAAAAAGATAAACCGAAGTGAAAGGGAATGAATAAAAAAAATGGTATGTATAAAAACTAAAAAAAAATAAATTAATTAATAAATTAAATAAAAATGAAAAGATAAAAACGAAATTAAAAAAAGGGGAGGGAAGACATTAAAAAAAATAAATTAATTAAAAAAAAAATACAGAATGATTTCGTTCTTTTGGATGTGACACTTTAGATACCTTTGGCTCATCACGGTGATATAGTCAGATGCATGATGATTTGATTCTTTTTTTTTATATTGATTGAGATTACTAATCCCCTTTTTATTATTATTTATTTTAATTTTTTTATCTTCTAAGATGATTTCTTTAGATTCAGATCGATCAGTTTGTCATAGTGATATAGTCAGGTATGTGACAATTTGATCTATTTTTTTGCATTGATTGGGATTACTAATTCCCTTTTCATTATTTATTTTTTTTTTTCATTTTTTTGTTTTTTTCTTTTTATTTTTTTTTTTTTTGTTTATTTATTTAAACTTTTTTTTTTTTACTAATTACTTATCATTTTCGTTTTTTTTAGATTTCTTTTGTAGCTTTAATTTTTAATTTGTAGTTTTTTCTTTTTTATTTCTTTTTCGTTTTTTTTTTATTTTTATTTTTGTTCCTTTTTTTTATTTCGTTTTATTTTCATTTTATTTTCTTTTAGTCTTATCTTTCTTTTTCTTTTTTATTCTTTTTTTGTTTTTTTTTTTTCATTTCATTTTCGTATTTCATTCTCGTTTCATTTTTTTTCAAAAAAAAAGAAAGAACATAAATAAAATAAAAAATAATTAAAATAAAAGATTTCACCAGATCTCAGCGATATATTTGTTTTTATATCATGACGCAATTTTTGTTTATTGTTTTTTCTACCGTGGTTGCATAACCCGTCTGAAGAGGCGATGTGACTTTTTTTGTTAGTGAACCCACTGGCGTAATATATTATAGGACTAGCAATTCTACCTGGGCGATGCCCTGGGATCGCTTCGCGATAAAAAAAAGGTAAAGTTTTAACAAATTCTAAGATAAGTTAGGTTTAGTTGGGTTGGGTTGGAGTTGAAATTGTAGTTGTTTTGGGTTAAAATCAGATTAGAATGATTGAATTGAATTGAATTAGGTTGTAATAAATTGTTATTAATTAAGGTTTAGATTGGATTAGGGTGAATTGTTAAGACTCTATAGATAACTTATATTTTTACATAATAATGGGCAATTTTTTCATTTCTTTTAGGTAAAAAACCTTGACATCACTAGAAAATTAATTCAATATTTGCTCATGAATACTTTCTCTAAAATTGATTTTAGATCAGCTCAAGATCTTACCAACTTTCAAAGCCATTTCAGCTTCCAGTGATCTGATTTGATAAATATTAACTTGTTATGAAGCTCTCTTAGTGCTGAATCGGTTGTCTTGAATTGGAATTTCTATGGCCTTTAGATCACATGATTGCTTCATTTCAAGGGTTTTAAGAATTTGCAGTTTAAATAATTGATTTTAAACACTCATGGGTAACCCTATTTTCTTACATATTAACATACAATTTTCTCACCTCCTTTAGATTCCCTGATGCTGAAATTAGTATTCAATATCATTACTTTTTGGACAGCTCCTTTTGCTTCAGTTCAGATAGTTACACTTGCTTGAAATTCTTTCGTGATGAACCTCAAAATAATCGCTTTCAGTTTTATCCGAATATCTCTGGATTGGGTGATTGGATCGGGATGGTCATGGTCTTGTTTAAAGAAAAGAACCTATAGAATCTGCCTATCAAGTTTGAAAGGGCTCAGTCTGGTAGACGCTGAGATATTCACGTTTAAATTTTGTCACGGCAAATCGTTTTTTTGTTTTTTTACCAACTCTCAAAGCTGTTTCATTTTCTTACATATTAATATACAGTTTTCTCACCTTCATTAGGTTTTCTGATGGTGTAATTAGTGTTCTGCTTCATTACTTTTCGGACAGTTCCTTTTGCTTCGGTTCTGGTTTTCACATCTGCTTGATATACTTCCGTGATGAACTGCAAAATAATTGCTTTCAGTTATTCTCAAATATCTCAGGATTAAGTGATTGGATTTGGACATATTTGGTCTTGTTTGAAAGAGAATAACCAATCGAATCTGCATATCAAGTATGAAAGGTAGCGGACAGGTGGAATCGAGATATTCGCGTTTAAAGTTCGTCACGGCATATAGTAACTTTGCTTTTTAATAATTATTTTTAGTTTTTTTTTAATTTCAAAATTTTTTTTGTAATTATTTTATTATTTTTTAATATATATCATTATTTTTTTTATATTTTTTTTATTTGTATATTTTTATATATATCATATTTTATACCCCACTGGCATTTTTTATTTTTAATTTTTTTAAATTCCCACGGTATTTTTTTAAAAATTCCCCTCATCGGTAATTTTTTTTTTAGATATTTTTTTAATTTTTAATCTCTATTTAATCTAATTTTTTTATTTTATTTTTTTTTTAGTTTCTTTTTCATTTTGTTTAATATATCTTTTTTTAATTCTTTGGTGGTTCTTTGGTCCTTTCGTTGGTCATTCTTTGATGGTTATTTGGTCCTTTAGTTAGTGGTTTCGTCGGTAGTTCGTTGGTGGCTCGTTGGTGGTCGTAGGTGGTAAGTTAGTGGTTTCGTTGGTCCTTTCGTTGGTGGTTTTTTAGTCCTTTCGTTGGTCCTTTCATTGTTCTTTAGTCCTTTCGTTGGTAGTTCTCTGGTGGTTCTTTGGTATTTTCGTTAGTGATTCTTCGGTGGTTTTGTCCTTTCTTTGGTGGTACTTTAGTGGTTCTTGGAAGTCCTTTGGTACTTTCGTTGGTGGTTCGTTGGTGGTTCTTTGATCCTTTCGTTGGTGATTCTTTGGTCCTTCGTTGGTAGTTCGTTGGTGGTTACATTGGTGGTTTCGTTGGTCCTTCGTTGGTGGTTCTTTAGTCCTTTCGTTGGTGATTCTTTGATCCTTTCTTTGGTCCTTTCGTACGTGGTTCTTTGTCCTTTCGTTGGTCGTTCGTTAGAGGTTCTTTGGTCTTTTCTTTAGTGGTTATTTGGTCCTTTCGTTGGTGGTTTCTTGGTGGTTTCTTGGTGGTTCATTGGTGGTTCGTTGGTAGTTCATGGTGGTTCGTTGGTGGTTTTTTGGTCCTTTCATTGGTGGTTCTATAGTACTTTCGTTGGTGGTTCTTTGGTTCTTTTGTTGGTGGTTTTTTGTCCTTTCGTTGTTGGTTCTTTAGTACTTTCGTTAGTGGTTCTTTGCTTCTTGAGTTCTTTGCTTCTTTGGTTATTTTCTTCTTGGTTTCTTTGCTTTTTTCATTTTTTGTTTCTTTCGTCCTTGGGTACTTTGCTTCTTTGGTCCTTTTTCTTTCTTTTCTTTTCCTATCCTTTCCTTTCTTTTTCTTTTTTTTCTTTTTTCTTTTTCCTTTTTCGTTCTTGTTTGTTTTTTTAAAAAATAAAATATAATAAAAAAGAATAAAGTGAATATAAAAAAAAAAATAAAAAAAAAAAAATAATTAAAATAAAGATTACCTAAATAGAAATTTAATTAATTAATGAATAATTAACATACATGCTAAATTATAAACTAATTTTTAATTTATTTTTTATATAAATAATATTATAGACGAAGTTTAAAAAAAAAAAAGTTTCTTCGTGACAAATAACTTCACGGCTATGTAATTATTATGATAAGTATCATAGGCGTGATTGTATTGTATTTAATTTGACAGACTAAAGCGTTGAAGCAATAGACTCTCAATTAATATCTTATTCAATTTTTGTTGTTTGGATTGAAATTTTTTATGTTTTTCAAATATCAATGATTATTCTTCATTCAATTAATCAAGTATTTACTTTTTTTTTAAAAAAAATCTAAATATATTTGTTGATCATTTATTTTGTTATTGCTATTAATTATTATGGTTAATTTTATCTAGGAAGGTATTTTAATTGATCTCATTAATCAAATTCTAACAATTTTTCGAGTTTATGGAAATAATATCGTCTAGAATGTGCGAAGAAATCTTCTTACATTTACTTTTCGAATTCTTAACGGATTCATTTTAAACCTGCGGGGTATTAATTGAAAGTAAAATAGATAATCAGGTACTGGAGGAAGCAAAAAAAAGGCTTACTTTCCTTATCGAATTTTCTATTTATGGTTAAGTCAAAATAATGTTTTCACGAGTGAAATAAGGTAAAATATTTAGGGAAAATATTCTTATAACTATTTACTTCTGCTGGAAATCCTGTCCATGCGTTATCATGAACACTAGAAGGCTGAAAAGCGTCTTACTTTTAAGGTTTGTGGTAAGCCAACAAGCTCTGAACCCGTTTTATGTAGAAAACATGCTTGCGGATTTCATGTGACCCATTCAGTATAAGGCTAGGATGTTAGAAGAGGTTTGCTACTTAATCAATTATATTAACTGGGTGGGGTAACTTTTTTTTCACATTCTTTGCTTAATGTTGCTCGGCTACGCTCCGCAACATTGGTATCCCTATTTGCTTTATGATTTCCCTCTTATAGTACCATACTAAAAATAGGTAGCATATCAGGAGAGGTTCTATGTACATTTCACTCACCCCAGGTCACACGTAAGGATATATGGGGGGGTATATGGTGGGATATAGAGACCTGCATAAGTCCAAATTTTGAAACCCGGCCCGGCCCGGCCCGTTGCAGGCCTCTAATGGGATATATGATGGAGTATATGACGAGTATATACGAGGTGTTCCGAAAGTCATATAGCAGGAAATCATTTGGGCTATAATGAGGGGCTCTATATAGGGGAGTAATGTTGTATAACGGGAAGCAAAGATTTCAACCAATTATTCCTAACCGTATTCCTTTAAGCAGCAGGAGGACTGGAATAAATTCTTAGTCACCTATCTACTGGGTTCTATAAAGCAAACAGCTTGGACCACTTCCCCCCGGAAAAATAAAATAATAAAATATTATCGTTATAGCAACAAAATTTTCGAAGTTTAAAGTATAAAATTACGAAAACAATTATATCGCAAGGAAAAAAGGGACGGAATTAAGGTGTATGTATAAATAAAGGAAGGTGAAATGTGCTAAAACTTAAAAACTTAAAAACTTAAATTTCAAGAGAAACCAGCATTTATTTATTAAAATTTTAATTAGAACGACTTGGCATCCTAACAATAAGGTGTCCTAACAAATTGATGCCAGGATGACAGGATGGTAGAATGCGAGGCTGTCCTAATAATTTTTTTTTATAATTATGATTTGCAAATCCTTAAACAACTCAATATCTCACCCTTCTTATAATTGCCTTTGCTCCCTTACGATATATTATAATTTCGCCGTTTTAACATTATAATTTTTAAATTGTAATTTCGTTCATTTTTTTTTTAAATCCCGAATTTTCTTAGTTTATTTTTTTTAATTTTCGTATTTTCGCAGTTTTAATTCATAGTGGTATATTGACATTGCGAAATATTAATAAATATTATTAAAATTTTTTGTTCAATTAAAGCCTTCTGCTTACAATACAAAATTGTTCATAAATGCAATAACGAAAGAAATGAATACAACAATACTAAAGAAACAATCATAGAGCTTCGTAAACAAATTATGGAATTTATCATAATCATTTTTACTGAAAATTAAAGAATTATTAAGATTTATCAATTTACAACTTTTTGAGATCATTTTTCTTTGTAGAATAACCATTGACGAAATAATAGATAATTCAGTTAATTTATTACTGACCATAAAACATACCCAAAATTATAACTCAACGAAATTATAAAAAAAAAAAAATATTATCGTTATAAATTTATTTACATAACTTGTTAATTTGCTAATACTCTTAATAAACCTTGAAAATTTCATTGTAAAAAATAATAGTTAATAAATAAGGATTAAAAGTAGTACGAATTCAAGAACTAACAAAAACAATTATGAAAATTGGATTTTAATAATAATCTTTTGATTTGTAACATAGAACATTTTACAACAGATTAAAAAATGATCCTTATTTTCTTTTATGTTAAATCAATTATATATGGGAGTTTTGCTATTAAAATCACGTTACGGATCATATGATTTACTATGTTCGTTAACTCGATTTAATAGCAAACCTCCCATATACGCTATGCCATATAGTTTTGGAAAAGAATATTTTCTCGGAAATAATGATAAAATTTTACGTTTTATGAATGTTAATGCTTTTAGTGCAGGAAATTTGGCAATAAATAACGCGCCTCTTAAATAGTGGGACATTTAATAATCTTTTTATGGCGTAGCGAATTTTTATAGATCAAATACAATTTGAAAAAAAAATAACATTTGCTAAAATAAATTATTTAAAAAATAATTATAGATTTTCACAAATTTGACGTTTATGATAATTAGATATCTAATTCAGCTTTCATATTCTTTGAGTAGGTAATTATAATTTAAAGAAAATGGTGTAGCAAATTTTTTTTTTTTTTTTTAATCATTTCGTCGCGTCGTTATATTTTGGGTGCATCGTGCAGCAAAATCTCGTGTTCCGAAATTGTGTAACAACTCAATTTCAGAGGGTAAATTTAATAACATATTAGCAAAATTTTATAATAGTTTTAAATAGATAAAATAATAAAAATTAAAACTTAGACTTGCTATAGCCCAAATGCGTTAAAGTCTGAAATGAACATTTCGGATATCCCAAATCGAAATGCGCATTTCGGATATTAACGCACTCAATATGTACAATACAATTTATTATTGGTTAAATTACGGTGCGTTGTAACATTTTTACGATCATCTTTCTATTCAAATTAAATTACTAATCTCTGAACTCGATGTTATATATATATATATATTTGAATAAAATACGGAGTTTAAATTCCGCTAAACCTTTATTGAATAACATTTTATATTTCGTTGCATTATGGCCTCCATTCGTAGCGAATTAATATTTGATGTATTACTTAGAGGATCGGATTTTACCATTTACATAGACGGAGAAAAAATGGCATAAATTTAAACAACAAATGGTTTACGCTGATGAATATCTCACAAAAGAGGAAAAATCGGAGGCAATACGAAAATTAAAACTATATTATAGCTATAAATATGATTTAAATATTGGAGTGAAAAGAGTTTGTAATAATTGCAAACAAGAATGCTTTGCAACTACACATTGCGCGCATTGGTATGCGAAGTTACTTAAAAGCAAATTTTTCAAATTGGACATCTGGAAATAATGAAATCGATAATTTAATAAAAGAATGTCAGATGAAAGCACTTTTCCCTTATAAATTAGTAGAGTGGATACCATATAATAATTTACAAAATATTGAGTATCTAACTAAAGGTGGATGCTCTGAAATTTTTACAGCAGTTTGGATTGATGGAAGCTATGATGAATGGGATTTTAATAAACAACAATTAATAAGGTTAGGTAGACTCAAAGTAATACTCAAAAAATTAGTAAATGTGAAAAGTGCTAATAGAAGTTGGCTTGATGAGGTAATAATTTAACATTTATTATATGAATGAATAATCAAATTTGTTTATTTTTAAAAATATGATAACTAATTATTGAAATCTTATTTATAGGCTGTATCTCAAATAATATTAAGCAATAAATCTAAAAATTTTACCATATTTATGGTCTTACTCAAAATCTTCAAAATAAAGATTATTTTCTTATAATGTGTATTGCTGAAATAGACTTAAGAAAATATTTACAACAATATCATTATCAATTTATATGGAAATAATACTCTGAACCGTAAACCAGTAAAAATCTGAACTGAACTAAAAATTTTGGATTAATCTAAAATTTCAGATCGTTTAGAACGATTCTTTATCGTTCGTTTGGAATGATAATTTAATCATTCCAATCGAACGATCCTTTTATCATTCTTTTAGAACGATAATTTAATCATTCTAATTGAACGATTTTCTTATTATTCGTTTGGAATGATAACTTCAATCATTCTAAATGAATGATTCTTTTATCGTTCTTTTAGAATGATAATTTAATCGTTCCAATCGAATGATCCTTTTATCGTTCGTTTAGAATGATAATTTCATTGTTCTAATTGAATGATCCTTTTATCGTTCTTTTGAAATGATAATTTAATCATTCTAATTGAACAATTTTCTTATCATCATTTGGAACGATAACTTCAATCATTCCAAATGAACGATTCTTTTATCGTTCTTTTGAAATGATAATTTAATCGTTCTAAACGATCTGAAATTTTCCGAAAAAATCCAAACTGAACTGAAAATTTTTAGATTGAATTTTTTGGATTAATCTGAACCGTTCAGAGCTTTATTCCTAAGGAACGGTTATTTTATTGTACCTTAGATATGATGATTTTATTATTCTTAAGGAACGATAATTTTATATTATTCCTAAAGAATGATACATTTATCATTCCTTAGAAACAATTATTTTATCGTATCTAAAGAATGATAGTTTTATCATTTCTAAGAAATGATTGTTTTATCATACCTAAGAAACGATAGTATTATCATTTTTTAGATACAATGGTTTTATTATATCTAAGGAATGATAGTATTATCGTATCTTATGTATGACGATTTTATCATTCTTAAGATACGATTATTTTATCATACCTAAGAAATGATAGTATTATCATTACTTAGAAATGATAGTTTTATCGTTGTAATAAACTGTACTTTTAGATTAAACTGTTTTGCTAAAATAATATTGATTTAATGTATTATTTCTGGTATATAAAAATATTTATATAAATAAGCTTAATTTTTTAACTTTTTAAAAAATAATTTCAATCATTTTCAAATTTTCTCTTTTTACATTTCATCAAAATGCTAAAAAAAAATTTGTTCTAAGAACAAAAAGACCTTAAGTTGAATTTAGTCAATTTTCATTATTTAAATCAGATGGAACTTCAATTGAGTTTGTTAATTTTTCTGATTTTTTTACTTTTATAATAGAAATATACCTTTAACAAAAAAATTAAGATTTTAATTTAAATAAAATATTAACAATTCAAAATAAAATAAATTAGTTAAAATTCAAAATTATTTAAGAATAAAAGTAGTTTTTTGCATATAAATTAATATTATTTTCTTAAAAAAATTATTCATATAGATTATAGATATTCTTTTAACTTTAATATAATAATCAATATAATTTTTATATCAATTTAATTACTTGCAGATCTATCAACTTTATTGATGAGTTCACTTTATTTTCTAAAATAATTAATTATTTAATATATATAAATAATTTTGTATTCTTACTAAGTCTTATTACTTTTTTGGTAAAGATAAATTAATAAAAAATTATCCTTTTAAGTAATGAACTTATTATTATATTAATAAAGGAATATTATAACTATGTATAAAACTTATCTTTTATAACTGTTAATCATCATTTAGATTTATTTATAAACTGTTTGTATTTATTTGCAATTCCTTCTAATTATTCATAAATTTATTATATAATATTATATTAATTTGCTATATTAACTTGAAGACTTTAAAGCATAATCTCTAAAATATCTTTATATTATTTTATATTTATTTTATAAATCTTTAATATTATTGTAAATCTCTACTCATAATTCTTTGAATAATTATCATAATTTTATTTACCTTTATATAATTTTATTTTAAGTTATAATCTCTCATAATAATGTTAAAATATTATAGTTAAATTATAAAATTTTAAGATTTATTATAAAATAAAATGACAATATAAATTATTTTAATAATTGATAAAAACTTTTAGTTTTTAAATATTTCTAGATAAATAATATAATTTTAATATATTATCACTGGGTTTATTTTTAGTTATTTTAACGTCTAAGTTATAAGACTGTAACAGTTGATTCTACATGTTAGAATTTCTGATCTTAGGATTTTTACCGGTATCTATTATATTTGAATCAACTTAGCAATTTATTACATCTTAAAATTTAAGATATATTTAATCAAACTCATAATAATAAACTCAATAGCAAATTAGTATAAAATATCATAATAAATTCTAGATATAAGATAACATTGAAAGGAAAAGTAAATTTATATAAATTTAAATTGATTCTTTTATTTATAATACTAAAACTCGCAAAAATGTTTATAACATATAAATGAGTTAATTTATAATTTAAGCAAAAGCTATTCTATTTATACAAAATGAATTTGCTATGGCTAACTATTTGCTATATATAAACTAACTATTTTAGTAAATTTTGATTATAAAATAATAATAAAAGAAAATAAAATAAAGAGATAAAATATAAGATAAATAATAACGATGATAAAAGAAAAAAATAATAAAAATATTATTTAATAAAAATAATAAATATGTAAAAAATTTAATAAAATAAGCTAATTAAATAAATCAGGTAAATCAGGTAAATTTTATATATTCTTCAATCAGTCTGATTTTTTAATACAATATATTAATTAATCAATTTTGATGATATAATATAAGATCATTCTTAATATGATCTACATAAAATTAAATCCAATGACTTTATAAATCATTTTTCTAGGATAAATTTTCAAAATCAACAATATAATAAAATATTATATTATAAAATTATTAATTTAATAATGTTAAATTTTACCTTCAGAAATTTCTAAATTATCTTGATCTTCTGAATGAAGATTTGAATTGTTATAAATTTCTTCATCATCTAATTAATTTAAAATGATTAAATAATAAGTTTAACAATAAATTAATTTAATTTATCTATTTCTTACCATTGCTTAATATATAATTTTTTTGCATATAATGTGTTTCTATTTCATCATTAATATAATTAGTTTCTAAAATAAATTATTTATAATTATTAGCATATTAGAATTATTATTAAATCTTATTTTATTAAATTTAATTTTTAAATTTTCTAATTAAAGTAATAAATTTAATGATAAATATAATTTTTATTATTTAAAAATAAAATATTTATTACCGTCACAATAATATAAAGAATTTCTTTTTGATTTGCAAATATTAATATCTATTAATATTAATTATATAATATTTAAATATAAGCTGAATTATATAACAAAATATTATAAATATATTTTCTTACCAGCAATTGTTATAAAATTATCCATTTCAGTATAATCTTCAGATATTTCTTTAATTTTTTTTTAAAATAATTAAATTAATTTATAAATTTTTTATAAATTATAAATATACTAATATAACTTACTATCCAAAATTTTAAGACTATTTTGCTTGTTATCATAATCTTTTACTTATAAAAATAAAATATTAAATTAATTTTTATTTTTTTTAAAAAATTTATAAATAATAATTCTCTTATTTTCTATAAATTAAATAAAAATTAAATTTCATTTAATCAAAAAATAACTTACCTTCATTAGCATTTCTTGGTTCAGATAAATCTTTAAAAGTATAATATTTACTTAATGTTTTAATTAATGGATTAGTAGGATTAGAACTAATGATAGATTCTTTATTTAATTGTATACTATTCAAAGTAATACCAGTTTCTTCATATAAATTTTGTATTTTCTTAATTTTATTATAAAGAATACTAATATTAGGTCTTTTTAATAGATCAGCATTCCAACATTGTTTCATTAAATCTTTATATTCTATTGGTGTTTCTAATATTATATTTGGTCGCATACCATATACTATTTTCATTGCAAGATCATAATCATGATTAAAATTGATAAAAGGTAATTGTCCAGATGAAACCTCCCACATAATTATACCAATACTATAAATATCTGATGCAAAAGTATGTCCTTTTCCAAATATAACTTCAGGTGCTATATAAGGAAGATTACCATATATACTTTCTAATGGTTTATTAACAGGACCACAAAATCC
>CAJVPP010002604.1:0-14165 GCA_910592005.1 Funneliformis mosseae
TTCGTCAACTTCGTCAACTATGTCGATCATTTAGATCACATGACTTAATTTTAGCACAGTCACGGATCACGGCTTCACCATTTAATACATAATTAAATTGATTTGATGTTGCAATCACATTAGCCTGATGTTCTGAACCCTGAACTACAAATCCATATAGATCTCGGTGCGATGCACCGGGCAACTGCTAGTATATGTAAAAAAAAAATAATAATAATCAATCTATTTTGATATGTCAATTGTTGATTGAATATCGTTTGACGTAAAGTTTTATATTTAACTAGTGTAATTTTTTTTTATTTCTTTCGGTATTACATAATTAAGAAAAAGATTTGTGATAAAATGTTTTCTTTACTAAAAGTAACATTTTATTATAAAAAAAAAAATAAGCATACTATATGTAGATAAAGAACTATTAAACAATATATTTTTAATTTTGGGTGATAGGTAGTTTTTGTTCAGTGAAACAATACACGTGATGCTAAATTCTAAAAACCCGAGTCTGAGCTACGTCATGAACCTGTACCTGAACTAGTACCTGAGTCATAACCGGGTAGATAGAAAACCGGTACAGTACGATTCGCCAGACCAGTACGGTACGATTATGCAGATCAGTATTTTTTCGCGAAATTTGGATCGTACCGTACTGGTCCTATAATAACTAAGCCTTATTATATGACCAGTACGGTATGGTACGATGTCAATTTCGTATTTTTGTATTTTTTTCTTTTTTTTTTTTTATCTAATATATTTTAATTTTCTTTTTTTTTAAATTTAAATTCCTTCCCAGTATATATATTTTTTTAATTGATTTTTTTCTTTTTTTCTTTATTTTATATTTTATTATATTTTTTTTTAAATTCCCCCGGACTTATTATTTTATTTTATTTTATTTTTTTTTTTAATTAATTTTATTTCCCTTCTACCGGACTTTTTATTTTATTTTTATTTTTTTTTAATCTATTTTTTTTTTTATTTTTATTCCCCTCCCACCGGACTTTTTATTTATTTATTTATTTTTTTTTGTTTAGTTCCGTTTTAGTTTCCTTTTTTTTTTTATTCTTTTTGTATTTATATTTAATTTTGTATTTCATTTTTTTTTTTATTTTTTTATTTTTACTTTTTTTTTTCATTTCATTGTTTTTTTTTATAATTTTTTTCATTTACTTTTTTCGTTCATTCATTTATTTATTTTTTTTTTTTTAGTTTTTTCTTATTAATTTTTATTTTTTATTTCATTTCTATACTTTCGTTTTCATTTTATTTATTTGATTTTTTCATATTTTTTTTTGCAATTCGTTTCTTTTTTCTTTTTTCTTTTTCTTTTTTTATTTTAGATTTTTTTTTCTTTTTCGTTTTTTTCAAAAAATAAATAAAAGAATAAAAAAAATTAAAATAAAAATAAAAAAAAAGATTTCCGCGGATATGGCATTTAATTAGTAAAATGTGATATAATGATATCAAAATTCGTTGAACTTTATGTCAGAAATATAAACTTTAAGATCTAATAATGATGCAGTACGAACCAGAACCAATTTTCTAAATTCGTACCGTACCGTACTGGTTCTATAATAATGCTTTATATATAGGACCAGTACGGTACGGTACGATTCAAATTTCCCGCGAAAAAAATACAGATCTGCATAATCGTACCGTACTGGTCTGGCGAATCGTACCGTACCGGTTTTCTATCTACCCGTCATAACCCATACCTGAACCCGAATATAATATTTACACAGATGATATGATTGCGCAAAGAATCTTGTATTTATTTTTTTTAATTTATCTAATCCAAGTTGACTAGAAATGGAAACAATTGTTAAGTCCGAAGTGTTGTTTTTGATGCACCCATTAGTAAAATATAATATGCTGATCCGATGTTCGTCCACGTCTTGATATTTTACTTAAAACATGCATCAGAGAACGTAACTCGCATGATAATATCGTTACACTTCGGAATAATTAACTTGATTAACTGGTTAAAAAATTAACCGGTTGAAATTAAAATATCAGCTCGGTTAGAATATAATCCGAGTCAATTAGCTCAGAAAAATCCGCAAATCCGCAGGGAAGATAACTTTTCTTTTTCTTACCATTTTAGAAATACAATCCTTAATCGGGATTGTTATCACTTTTTGATTTATTTTTAAAATAAAAAGTTTTAAAAAATTTATTCCAAACACTTAACATTACTATAAGCATTATGAATTCTTTTACTGACCGTTAAAAGCAACGCTGAAGAACCTGTTACTTCTGATGGAAAAGTCAACTTACCTGATGCAATTAACGGGTCCGTCAATAAACCTGACACCTTTAACATAAACTCCAGAGTGCCCGATCCTTTTAAAGTAGTGCGTGATAATGAAAATGTAATTGTTCATTTATTGGACAAAGATCTTGTAAAATTCTTGCGAAATTTATTGTCTGGAGAAAGTTTGTAGAAGTCAATCCCAAGGTTGTATTATATAATATGATCATCTTGCTTTTGGTGCTAAAAGTAAAGTAACTTCATTCTGAAATTAACAATTTTTCTATTCGAATAAAGTAGATTTCATCACATAAGTTGTTACTTGCTTTGCCCGATCTTAAAAAGGCTGTTAGAAAAGAATCAGAAGCCATGATTTTTGATGAAGATGAAGACAAAGATGAAGGAGATATTGGTGGTTATGTTCAACCCAATATAAATAATCAATTGAAGTTGGTTGATTGGATTAAAAAGGAGTATCAAACGCAAGTTTCTCAAATAAAACAAATGACTGATAGAGTAAGTTCAAATAAGATTTTTTCAAAAATGGATATAGACGAGTGAATAAATTGGTTTTACTATTATATAAAGTAATTAATTGGTCAAATAATTTCTAAAATATAATAGAAATAACATATTCCACCTACCTCTTGGATGGGCACTTAAATGCAATCAGAAATATGGAAAAAAAGGTAGTGGAAAAAGGCTAGCAAAAGAAGTAGTAGCGGCATTGACTCACTTTTTTATGGTGGGACAATGCGATCCTAGTGATTGATACACTGCAAAGGATATGTTGGATGGGTTGAAAGAAATGGCAGAAAATGGGGAACTTACAACTGAAGTAATACCTTCTTTAAAAACTATTGAAAATTGGATTACTAGATTTTCTAGTTTATCTAAAAAAAACATGCAGAACGATTTCTAGAAGTATAAGATGTTCGTTGAAAAATTTATTTTAGAAACTAATTTTGTATAAAATAAATAAAGGTTGAAAACTGTAATAACTTCTTAAATTTTACCGAATATACAAGCTGTAAAATGGATCGGTCTGTTTCTTCGTTTTTGGCAAGAGAATCTTCATTTTAAATTTCCGGAATTTAGTAACGAAATTATCACTGCACAATATGTTTATTGTTTTAGAGTCCGTATGTTCTAATTTAGTTGAGACTAGAAAATAGCAATTGTGCTATTTTTGTTTTGTAATAGCTTGAAACATCATTTAACATTGGCATTAATAAAAAGTAATCACACCAAAAATTATATATAACTAGGCTGAAAAATAAGAAAAAATGAAATATTTTATCTTTTTAAATGTGTTTATTAAATTTAGACCACAATATTTGTGAAATATTTGCAATGTACAAATCGAAATTATGAAAAGGGTCTATATGTTAAAGGCAACAATCTGAGTATGCTCACTACTAAAACTTTCAAAACGAAAAGTTAAAGTCATCAAGTAACACTTTTTATTTGAAGCACGTGGTGATTCTACTTTGTTCTCGAAAAGATAGTGGCTGAAAATTGCATATAAAATTGTGTTACCTAGTCATTGATCGGCGAAATCACGAATTAAAGCAATTCGATATTTGGTATCGATTTGAGAATTGATTTAATCGCGATTATCGTTTCTCTAGAACGACTCTAAGATTAATCGATCGATCCAGTTAGGTAAAAATAAATAAATTAATTAAATTAAAAACATAGGGATATATTTGCAAATTAAAAAAGTATTAAAAAATATTAAATTAAAAAATTAAAAAAAAAAATTTTTAAAAATTAGAATGTACGATTACAAATGACATTTTTTAAAAAATTCGCGAGTATTTAATTTAAATTGAATCAAAAAAAGTTAAACAAAAAAAAAATAAAAATAATTGCGAATTTCAAAAATTAATTAAATTTTTCAAAAAAAAAAAAAAAAAGAAAAAAAAAAAAAATCAAAAATTCGCGGATTAAAAATATAAAAATAATTTAAATTTAAAAAGTTTAATATTTAGATTAAAAAAAAATAATTAATAAAATAGAATTAAATAATAATATATAATTAACACAATTAATGTTTGAAGGATTAGGGTTAGAGTTATAGTTAGATTATTTATAAAAATATCTCTAAATAATGTATTATTATTTTAAATTTTGATATGCTAAAACTTTAAAAATTATTTCACGTTAAAATTTATACATTTGACATGAATATTAGTCAAAAAATTTTACATACTTTCATATATTTTGTAACTAAACATCTAATACAACATCCACACTCAATATTTTAATAATTGTAATGCGCCATATGTAATTTTACTTCCGAAATAAAATTCGATTATTTATACGTTTATCGATTAAATCGATTAGAATCGACCTAAACATTATTGTTTATTGGAACTCATCGATAAAAAATACTATCAATGAATCAATGATTATCAGAGCGTTATTAAGTGATTTATGATTTGATAAGGGTGAGCCTGGCAAAGCCAGGAAGTTCGAAAGCGAACCCTTCAAAATCTGTCGCAAATAAGGTGTTCAATTGCTTCAAAATCTCTAAATCGTAATTGATTTATTGTTTTTTTTTTCATTTCGAATTAATAATTTATATGCATTCAAATTTAAATTAATAATTAAAATATTTCTTCTACGTCATTTTTTGATACTTAATAAGCATCCAACTAGTTTATAAGGCCAAGCTTATTTCTTAATGAATGTTATCTGAGTATGCACTAATTATTATTATTGGTTTTGTTTAGATGAATATTTTATGTTTCTGTAGTTAGTCAAAGAACAACATTCGTATTCGTTATTTTCATATTAAATTGATGTACTGATCTTCGCATAAATGCAAATATATGGGAGGCGGTCAATAGAAAAGTGGAAATCTACAAATTTTGAGTAATTTAGTTATCAAGCAAGTTTTGTTCACACGACCATGATCGGCAGAGTGAACCAATAAAAAATTTTTGACTAAAAAGTGGATTTCCCCCTTTTCTACTGACCGCCTCCTATATGTACTGTATTTTTGAAAGAAAGTCAATTAAATAACAAGAAAAATAAATGATTTAAGGATATCCAAATTAAATGATAATTTGAATTTGCACGAAAATTTATTTAATGCCATTTTGTCTTTTCGATCAACCGTGGTAAATTTTGATCGATCAACCGTGGAATGAAAGTTAAATCAATTTTAATTGAAACTAAACATTGTTACCAATTAATTGACAAGTTCGGTTATAACAATAATAATTGATTCGATTAAAAACACTATTCGAAACCCATCGAAACCCACCGAAACCCAACGAAATTGAAAGATGTCACTTTTGCCAAAAAGTGATAAGGTTTGCCCACAACTTTAGGTGCGAATGTAATCGATGTATTATATAATAATTCAGCTACTTTATTACATGTAGTTTTGAATGATTGAAATGGAAATATGAGGAAATGAAACGTGTTAGGGTATTTACTAATTATGTTGTTAGGTTTATATTTTCATATTATATTTTTATGGTTTCTTATTATTACATTTTGTATTATTTAGGAATTTAATAAATATGACGTGAAATTATACTATAAATTATTATAAGTCTCTTGACTATCATGTGTATCATATTTAAGGATTATATACAATGGTTTCTCTTAGAATTTTTAGCAGGATTCTTTTCTAATACTCTCCCAATTCCTTCTCTTTCACCTTGCAATATTATAGTTTTCGTCATTTTTAATTTCACTATTTTTTATGTTATAACTTTATAGCATCGCTATATTTAATATTTTCCCGATTTTTCTTATTTTTAATTTTTTATGAGTATGTTTAATTAATTAGCTTTTAGCGATTAACATTTTAAATTAATAAAGTTGAAATTGCGAAAATGTAGAGCGCCGGCATTGAGGCAGCACTTGATTAATTAATTTTATTAAATAATTCTAGCGTCATAATTACTCAGATATTTCTTAATTAAATCCTTCTCTTACAAATAAATATAGTTTGTAACAAATAACCAAGACATTGTCATAACCCTTTAGATACTTTAACCTTTGGAAAAATCACAATTTTTCACTTTGAGAGTTGTTTCTAGTACCTCCATATGAATATTGAATAATTTTTATTGAAAATGCTTCTTGTTGTCCGAAGCATGAGGACAATCAATTACTACTGAAAAGCAATGCAATGTCGTTCTGTCCTGCATATTGATCAACAAATAGTTGCTGATCATGTATGTTTAACAAAACTTGAACACAATAAAAAAATTGAAATAAATTTCCTGTAATGCTTCGGACTAGAACGGTTACCGTTCCCTAGTAGGTATACGTTTTAGCATATCGTTTATAAGTATACTTCCTTTAACATTCAACATCTGGTAATTCTAAATTAACATTCATATTAGTTTAATTTTACTTTATTATTTAAAAAAATAAACTTCTTGTGAAAAATAAAAAATCTTCAGCTCCGTAGTAATTGTTTTTTTAAAAGAATTTCAACTCGTAGTTATATAAATTTTTTTAAAAAAAGTCTTGTTAATCTAGCAAAATAAATTAAAAAAAAAACTCATTAAAAAAAGAAAAATCTTTTATTTAAAAAAAAAATAAAATTCTACGCCCCATTAAAATTTCATTTCCGCCGCAGCTTTTCAATTAACCTATATATCAAAACACCAGTATTTTGATAGAGATTGTATTTTATGTAAACAATGTTATTTAGTTTAATATTGTTGCCTTAATGTTGTGTTACTTGACGATCATCGAATTAATATATATTTTAATCATTGATCTACCAAAATTTGCTTCTCTCCAAAATTTATCACTTTCTCGCTAAAAAAAAAATAAAGCAAAATGCAAATTGACAATAATTCAAATGAGTCGATAAATTTGCTTGAAGAATATATTTTAAGAAAAAATATCAAACTTCATGAATACAAACATTTTAGCAATTTTCAAGAGATAGGTAAAGGCAGTTTTGGAAAGGTCTATCGTTCAAATTGGAAAGACTCAAAACCTCTCGCGTTAAAATCTTTTAATAAATTTAACAATGCCATTGTCAAAGAACTAGTTCGAGAGGTAATAAAAATTTTCAATCTATTTGGTCAATTTGGTATAAAATCATATACCAAGCTAAAAAATTATAATCGTAATAATTTAGCTTGATCATCAAAGGAAGGTTGATCATAACAATATCATCCGCTATTTGGGTATTACATTATCATACCAAGGTATATCAATAAGGTTAATTATAATTTTATATTAAGTTTTATATTGTATTTTAACTCAAATATATTTTATTTGTTTTGTAAAAAAAAAAAGAAAATTTAGAAAATCAAAATGAATTGAAAAATTATTGGTTAGTAATGGAATATGCTGATGGCGGAACGCTTAGAAACTATTTGAAGAATAATTTTGACAAGCTTTCTTGGGGAGATAAATATAACTTGGCATTTCAGCTGGCTTGTGCCGTATCGTGTTTACATGACAAAGGAATTGTACATCGTGATTTGGTAACCTTACCTTGTGATTAATTTTATTTATTGTGAACATTTCTTTTTAATAATTAATAATAGATTTTTTTTTTTATGTTGATAGCATTCAGGCAACATATTAATCCATCAAGGCGTTATTAAACTAAAAGGCTTTGGTTTATCAAAAAGAATTGTAGCAGAAATTAATCAGCCAAAAGTTTTTAATGCTATTCCTTATATTGACCCTAAAATTTTTACATCGCAAAAATATGTACTAAACGAAAAGAGTGACATTTATAGTGTTGGCATGCTTTTGTGGGAGCTATCAAGTGGTTGTCCTCCTTTTCATGTTAAAAATGATATGAATGACATTGGTTTGGCTATAGAAATTTCACAAGGACTTAGAGAAAGTATCGTTCCTGATACATCTGAAGATTATGTCTACATTTATACTGGTAAATTTATTATTTCTTAAATTTAATAAAGAAATATGAATTTTATTTTTTCGTTCAATAAATTTTTTTTTATGATTTTAGAGTGTTGGGATAACGAGCCAGACAATCGACCGGCCATGAACAAAGTGGTTGAGGAATTAAATGCAATTATTACAAAAACAAATATAGTTGATTGTGTTCAAATGAAAAATGATGAATCAAATGTTCGATCATCTGAGCAGCAACAATTTCACTTGAATGGCGTTAATGCTTCTTCCAGTATTAACAATTCATTTCACGGTGAATCATCTCGAAAGATTCAAAATTTTAATCAGCTGAATGCAGGAGAATTAGAATTGAATAATGGAGAATCAGTCATTATTTACGATGATACTATTGTTAGTTTAGAAATTACAGACCTTAATATGGATGACATATTAAATTCCTTAGGCGGATTGCAAAGATATCGAAAATTGACAAACCTTACTTGTAATTTTACTCAAATTACCAGCTTATCAAATTTGCCCAACTCCTTAAAAATACTCAATTGCTATGATACTCCAATAACTATCCTACCAAATTTACCCAACTCCATAACAGAATTATATTGTAATAACACTAAAATAAATAGCTTACCAACATTACCCAACTCCTTAAAATTACTCGATTGCTCTTTTACTCAAATAACTATCCTACCAACATTACCCAAATCCTTAACGGTATTCAGATGTCGTAAAACTAAATTAAATAGCTTACCAACCTTACCCAATTCCTTAACGGAACTTGATTGCTCTTCTACTCCAATAACTGTCCTACCAAATTTACCCAACTCTATAACAGAACTATATTGTGGTAGCACTAAAATAAATAGCTTACCAACATTACCCAACTCCTTAAAAAAACTAAATTGCACTTATACTCCAATAACTATTCTACAAAATTTACCCAACTCCTTAATTAAACTCCGTTGTAATAATACTCAAATAAATAGCCTACCAACCTTACCAAATTCCTTAACGGAACTTGATTTTTCTAATACTCTAATAACTATCCTACCAAATTTACCCAACTCCTTAAAATTTATAAGATATTTTAACACTAAATTAAAAATCCTACCACCTAAGAAAAGTGGAAACAAAATTATTGATGAAGTTATCAAATATTCACGAATTAATGCTCATATATTTAATCAAATGGATTTTGTTTCTTATGATCAATTCAAAGATGTTCAATTTATAGCTGAGGGAGGATTTAGCAAAGTGTATAGAGCTGCGTGGTGGAATACAACGAAAGATTATAAAGCTGTTGCTCTAAAACAACTAAATAATTCTAAAAATATTTCTACTAAAGAATTAAATGAGGTATTTATTTAACTAATAACATTTTTTATTACAATATGACAATACTTATATTTGTATCAAAAATATAGCTTTGGAAGTATCTAGACCTTAATAATGGATCTCTTTCATCTGAATATATAAATAAATATTATGGAATTACTCAAGATCCTATTTCCAAAGATTATATAATTATCATGAAATATTGTGAAGCAGGTGATTTAAGACATTATATAACAGAATATTTTTATGATCTTGGATGGTGGGATAAGTTAGAATTATTAAATAAAATTATTAAAGGTCTTGAATATATTCATAATAAAGGGATTATTCATCGGGATTTTCATAGTGGAAATATCCTTTGTAATGAAAATCACAATGTTGTTATAGGTGATTTAGGAATTAGCAAATCATTGAATGAATTAATAGATGATAATAATGATAATGATAATAATAACGATAAAATTTATGGTATTATTCCTTATATTGCTCCAGAGATTTTTTGTGGACAAAATTATACTACAGCCTCAGACATCTATAGTTTTGGTATGATTATGTGGGAGTTAATGACAGGTAGAAGACCTTTTTGGGATCAAGATAATGATACAGAACTTATTTTTAGAATAATCGATGGTATACGTCCTCCAATTGTTACAAATGCACCTGAGGGTTATATCGAATTAATGAGAAAATGTTGGCATCCTGATCTAAATGAAAGACCAACGGTTAATTATTTAAAAGAAAAAGTTTATAATATGTTTTTTATTGAATGTAATTTATATTATAATAGAAATACAACAAAAATCGTATTATCATCAGATATTGGACCTATACCCACGAATCATTCAGGAGCAGTATATAAAAGTAGATCATTAAGCAAATCTGCGATATTCTCAAGAAGTCAATCCGTTACAGAATTCAGTGATTATTTTTATTTTTACTTTTTTATTTTATTAAATAAAATTTAATGTAGATTTTGTCGAATTATTTAGATTCATTTGTTAATTATCAAAAGAATATTATTCCCTCCAATGGTATATGTTTATATGAATGATCATTTTTTTACTTTTAAATTTTATTAATTACTATATTTTTTTTTGAAAAAAATAAAAGATAAAAGAAAAATTACGGATGAATTAATTGATGATAAAAGTAATAAAAAAAGTAGATTATCTGATAATGGTAAATATTTTACTTGGTTTATTTAAATTATTTATTTCTATATAATATATTAGAATTATGCGAAATATCAATGATAAAAAATATAAGTGCTCCTAAAATATTAATATATAATTTATCATTAAACTATTCTGTACTTATTAGATTATGTGACAAAAGAATTAAAAATAGATATTAATTCGAATATTATAAATATTAATGAATCTAATGAAGGTAATGTGATTATGTAATATTCAGATTAATTATATTTTATAACTAATTTGTATATTTTTAGAATATTTAACTAGGGAAATTGATCTTGATATTAATACTTCCGAATTTATTTCTATGGGCTATAATACTTTGCATTAAAAATTTTCCTAATATGTCTTAAATTATTTTGCCTATACTTTTCATAGAATAAGATATAAACCAATTATTTTAAAAACTAAATACATACTGTATGTGAACTCGTATTTACCTTCCTCTTATTTCATATTATTTCTGCTAATTGGTCAATTAATTAAATTTTTGAAGTTATGAGATTCAATAACAATTTACACATTTAGTATATGCTGTTTGCAGACAATTCTTCAGTTTTAAATATTTTTAACTATTAATAAAATATTTGAATTTTTATTATAAACACAGAATATATTTGCCTTTTACATATTTATTCCGGTCAAAATCACATGATTTTTGAAATAGCTGACGATTTGACTTAAAATTTAATTTATAAATATCTGGTATCAGTGTTGGAAAATTGCAATGTCATTAGCCTATTTTTTAAATCACATTTGTCATTTCTCATAATAAAATCAATGTCATTTGATGTCATTTAATATCATTTCAATATCATTTCAATATTATTTGACAACACTGTTACATTACTGATCACTTTAAATAGACTATAAAAGTTTCTCTGCCTTAAAAACAACTTCTCACCACTAAATAAATTTTGCAAAATTTCTGAAGAATTTTATTCAAATTTAAGTTAAAATTAAACTATTGGATGATGAATGTTATAACGTTACTTTGAAATATTCTGTGCTCATAAATAATTTATGCTACTATTCAACATATTTGCATCGAGCTTTGATTTTAAATAAAAAAGGTAATTAACTCATTTGAAATTGCCAGAAATTTTACCAGAAATCTTTATAATTATTTTAAAGTAGTATTTATCGAATCATATAAGTTAAATATTTAAATTCAATTCTTCCTTTTCGTAATATGTATAGTAGCATTCATTTTTTATTTTGATTTAAATATTCTTAAAATCTTGAAAGCTATTGATAAACATTTTTTCGAGAACCAGTTGATTAGTATTTAATTGATTAGTGGAGTATAATTGAATTCATCAAGCTTTAATCTAAAAATTTTCTAGAACTACATATTTAATAGTTAAATCATCTGAAAATGTATTTAGGTTATTTAACTTTCTGATAAGTTATTAATATCAATAATTAAAAGAGACGATTTACAAATGAAAGAAATTGAAGTATTGTGTTGTGTATTAAGGTGGGAATTGCACTAAACTCAACCCTTATTGATGAAATCGCAACTTATAACTGATGATTCTAGCTTTATATTTTAATAATAAGGATTACTTTATAAAAAATGCGATATTTAGCAATGTTACGTTAAGAATGCAGAAAATGCAATTAATTATTATGAGTTTTGCAGAGATGTTCTTGAAATTCAGTTACAAAATAAACTAATTGATTACGATATATTGTCAGATGATAAAGCGATAAGAGATAATGAAAACAAACATTCTTATAATTAATACTTTTTGGTGTTATTTCTTATAAAATATGTGTTTAACTTCTTGTGTTTAACTTCTTGTTCGAATATTTGATTCTTTTATAAAATTAAGTTAAATTTTGTAATATATTTGTACGAGAAGCAGATTATCTTAATATAATTGATTCAAACAGCTGAAAGTTATTAATATTTCGTATATAATTGAAGTTAATGAAAACGTGTGCATATGGCATACTCCAATATTTATGATGAACTTTAGCTTAATTAAAATATTTAATAATTGAATTATTTTAGTGAAATACTGGTATTTTGATAGTGACATTCTTTGTTGAACAAGCGAGAGATATACCTTGAAGTTTTGATATTTTGGAAGAAAATTTTTTGGCACTTCTCTTCGTTGCTCATAGCTTTTTATATTATTGACATATATTCTAGTTCAACATCACTTTCCCTAATAAGAAACTCAACAGATTAACTTGGTTTCTCAGACAATTCATAAGCGCATACTTTTTAACTGTCACATTTGATGGTACAACCTGAATAAATAATAATTATAAGATATGAAATACTCATATTCTTTATTATATTTTTTTTATATAAAAGACTATCAAAAATTATTTAACATCAACTTATGAAATTGATGTGTACATTCATACTGACCAACATTATGCTACTCTCAGAAATATTAATGTCGATAAGTAATTTAATGAATAAATTGCTAATTTAAATATTATTTCAAATATTTCAAGATGGATTGGTAAACTGGGCATTAATATTAGTAAATTACTATTGAAAGAAAATCAAGATGAGAAACTTTAGGATTCTAATTCCAATGAAATTAAGTTCAATGAATTGTAGATTCATTACATCATTCAATTTATCAAATAAATTATAGTTTGATAGAATTGTCGAGTTATTTGAGGTGCAGTTAATTCCTTGTCTAGAAGCGCCCATTAAACAAATATCAAAATGGTTCTGTAAATAAGAATCATCGTTATCCATCATCTTTTACGAGTGCGTAAAAGTGAGAAACATGTGTGATAGCCAGAATTTAACTAAGAGAAATATGATTTTTGATAATGTTTAAGGACAATAGGAGAAAATTTTTTTTTTAAATTTTTTGTCGTAGGCGTGTTTATAACATATAACTTTTAAACTTTGTTTAAGCTACTCATAAAATAACGTCTTCGTTTTTCAAGAGCAATATAAAGCTTAACTCTTTATATCTCTTCTGAAATCACAATCTTGATTTTGCCGATTAAATATTTTATAGAACTGACATTTTTTTACACGTTTTGAATAAATGAAGAGTAAATTATTTCCTCTTAAATTTTATTGAGTTACTCACATTATATGACTTTTTTATACATCAACGAAGATAAAAAATTCAAATATTTATTAATCATGTCGTAAGCCCTTTTATACGGACAAAATTGATTTCATTATGGACGTACCAGTAAGCAATTATTTTTTTTTTACAATTCAAATATTAATAAGAAAGTGTCAAATAAAATGAATAAATAACACCTAAATATAAATTTTAACTAAACTTCAAAAACTTATGAAAATTCTGATTAATTTAGGAAGGCGAGTTTAACATGTTATTTATTCATCGACATAACAAAATCGGATATAAATGAGTGAATTATAAAAATTTTTTTCCTAAAAAAAAGGTAATAATAAAATAGGAATATTATAAGCCGCAATTACACGTATAAATTATTAATTCGGGCAAACCTTTTAATCATATAAGAATTTCTTATGAATAATAAAATTGATGTTCAAG